>JAIZAY010000108.1:0-120787 GCA_029531755.1 Holothuria leucospilota | reverse complement strand
CCCATTGCAAGTGGTCTGAGGAGATCAAGCAGGGTGAGGAAACCTGTACAGAAACTTAATTTATAGACAGCAGGAAAACTTACCAGGGTGTCTGTTTTACCTTATACTACTCAGGCAATCTCGGTGTTGTATTTTTAATGTTTAGAAAAGAATGCGTGAGACTCCAAGTCTTCTGTTTTGGGGGAAGGCAGTGTTGTATATTTGCCATATTGGCGCACTTTGTAGATTTGGTCGTTTCGGCGTTCCATGAAAACACGTGAAATAAAACCTCTTTTCACAGTTGTCACTTAATCAAGATGTACGAGTCATGTTTTTAATCTACCCTGCCTCCTAAAATGTTACAGGTATGGACCTCTTTTGCCTCCTATAATGTCTGCCCAGTCCCCATGCTATCACAACTGTATCGGGAAGTCCACCTTCTAGTTTCTATATGCTGCTCTATGTGAAAACCCCATTTATTCTTACACGCTATTTCAAGGAGGGAAACTTTCAGTAATCTCATAGTTTGTATACAGATGACCAACAGTGAACCGAAGATCCCTTTTGCTTATGGTTGAGGGTAAAAGCTTATTGGAAGTCGTCGAAATTCACATCGTAAAAACCACCATATTTTGAGGGATAAAACTTTCGGGGATCTCTCACTTAGCATGTAGACGCTTCACATTACGTTCAAGAAGTATAATCATTGTGGAGGAGTTCAAAGGTCACTTGAGTTCATTAGAGGTCAAGTTTGAAAAACTTGTAAGAATAGTATCTTACTTACTATTAACAACATATTTCAAGGACTGTCATGCTACAGACGCCTCTCACCGTCCGGCACCCCCCAGGCACCACCCAGACTGAACGAACTTGACGTGCTATTTTCTTCCAACGGACGTCCTACCGTCCTAGTTCCTTGCCTTAATAAGACTACGTTTGCTGCCACAATGCACTGTATCCTGAAGATCAAAGACACAGAATTGTATTTTACTATTTCATTTATTGTTTTAACATTCTTTTCATAGGATGATGATAATGCTGATTTGATCAAGATATGGTCCTAAAAACTACTGAGAAATAGGCAATCGCAAAAACTTTTGACTACGTGAAATCGTCAACATCTAGAAATCTAGTCCGCGCAGTGGTCGAAGAATTTCCAGGACACTGCTGCGATAAACTCAAAGAAAAAATAGCCAATATTCCTGCTTCAAAGCAGACAAGTGGATATTTACGGTTAGACCATTCACGGTTACGTCACTGGTTGGCTCTGGTTGGCATGGAGCGTGCGCAAGACCATATGCTTGTATGTTAGGGTTTGCGCGTGTAAACGCTTGCGCGATTGCACCCAGAAAGTAGACGAATTGGAATCTACATTTCATTATGACGACAGTGTAAGGGTGTCTCATCAGCTCCTTTGCCAACCAGCCGTGATGTCCTTTGTTTCTAAACATGATAGAGTCTATATCTGCAAGCCCCCATCCTTTGCTGAGCACACCTTTCATTACCAATGCATAGCACCGGGAGTTTTCTGTAATGTATTTTTTAAACTTAGCTCCTCGAGAAACCCAGCATAAAAGTTACTTATGGCTTGGGTCGTTTCAAAATTTTATAAAGGAATTTTTTCGTAAAGAGAAGATAAAGAAATTTTGAACAAAAGTAGAATAACTTCATTCAAAAGGACTCTATGTGTTCATTTGACGGTTGATTTTGCAATCGATCTATCTATCATTAGAATGGAGAGGTCCTGCTTGTTGTGCGGTAATATTTTTATTCGAGAGGGTATACAAACGGGGAACATTTTGGCAAATTTTATTGGCTGTTAAGACTTTAGATGAGAAGTTTCCAATTTAAAATCATCCAATGTTTCAACAAGAGAGATTATTAAATATAAACAAATGGCCACTAGTTTTGATTTTAAGTGCAGAAAGTCTTATACAAATGTAAATATGTAGTGTCTTCCTAAAGTAATATACACTTCGAACCGGTATGCTAACATATTTTGTTTCCAGGTAGCACACCACTAACTGTTCCTCCTTTGACTAACATACTAATTTCGGTCCGTTTCGTGGTCTCTGGATCCTTATGAAAGTTTTCAAAGGGTGCCAGCTCCCGCTCATATGAAAGCCTGCAGGGAGGCCTTTCACAATTATTCTAAATTTGTGTACCATGACTACTGAGGTTTTGAGCCAGAAGGGATTGCAAAATAGGGTGGTTCTTAAGACTTATACTTCATTCAAAATGTCATTTAGCATAGCGGGAAGATGTAATGAACAAAGTGCCTGAAATACCTTCAAAATCTTTATTTTTGATTTTGCACGATGAGCACTTTTATTCGTTTTCTGCCGCATTCACATCACAAATTGAAATATCACTTCAGCAGCATGGTCTATATTCTCTGCTCCCAAAATATTTTTAGGGTGTTAAATCCGATGGGTAATATTCTTCGCCGCAGTTTCCCTTGAACTAGTGGTGTGCTATCTTTCAAAAGTTCTACCCATTTTAAATAGACCATTGTTCAAGATTTGTTAAGAATTGAAATCGCTTTGGTATATATCAGGGTCATTTTTTAGTTATTACGATCTTTCAGTAAAAACAAGACAAAATTCGACATCAAAAATATCCTTCGACGGATGCTCTGAAGCGGTCTCTTAATCAACAACAAACAAACTTTGCTTGCTGGTTTGTTGAAAAGAGGTAGTGCAAATATGGCATTCTATGTAAACTGTACAAAAGAAGCCTATAATTTGAAGAATTCTTTTTCCCTCAAGAATATCTGTCTGTCTTTCATTCTGTCAAAAGGCATCATGGCCTCGTCAAATAAGCTATACATGGTTTCTTTTGCACTTGGAGTCTGTTCTTTTTTCTTGGACGGTTTATCTGCTGAAGGGGTAAGCTTCACGCTCTTTACTAATCGTGTCTAAAAGTGTTTCAGTCCTAACCAGCATGCACACAAATACAAGTTCGATTATTTTTACTCAACTGCAGCTTACACTACCGCTTTTTGTTTCTAAAAAAGTTTCAACTGCAAAATATGTTGGTCCTTGCACAATACTTGGACGAAAATTATTTTGAAATTTATATTATTATTAAGTTTTTAGCCCTTTTATGAAGCAGTTATAGGGAATAATGACGGGAATTTAACAAGTTTTACAGTCAGTGTAAAACAAATGCTGGGGAAAATCCAGTAAGTCAAATGTCTCTAACCATACTGTGCCATTTATTTTAAATAAGGTTATATAGAAAATATGTGCGTTTTACACAGGTAAAGTAACTGTTACCATATCAAAGTTGCAATGCGAAACCACCAAGTTATATTTGCTATACTTAAGTTTACGACGTGCTTGAAAGATAATGAAAAAAGAGTACAATCATTTTATTTAAGTGCTTGGAAAAGGAGAAAATAGTACACAGTAGAAAACACTATGCAGTATTTCATCTGTACAATCGGTGACATAAAAGAGGTTGGGTTCTGGTGAGGAATTCGACTTTGCATATGAAGCAAAATTTAAATAATAAAGATTTTTGACCGAGTGTGCAACTGCCGTAACAATTCAAGCTTGCAAATGGGAAGAGGGAGACCAAAGTCTACAAGCAGATGTTACAGATGTATCAACAAGCTTCACCGATTGTAATGACGTATACGATGCCGGTAACACACAATATGGCGTATACTCTATCCGTCCTAGAGGATGGACTGGATCACCGTTTGATGTGTTCTGTTATATGTCTTTCAATGGAGGAAGCTGGGTAGTAAGTCTGATGATTAATGGTCTTACACTACAAAACTAATGTTACGGCTATATAAAAGCCTCTACCTATGTGATTGTAAATTAAAAAATGCTGGTATAAGTATTTTTGTTCATCGTTTAAATTTAAAAATATTAATTCAATTCTATTTGTTGTAGACTCTATTAAATTATGCTAATT
Organism: Holothuria leucospilota; assembly: GCA_029531755.1. Taxonomy (NCBI): domain Eukaryota; kingdom Metazoa; phylum Echinodermata; class Holothuroidea; order Aspidochirotida; family Holothuriidae; genus Holothuria; species Holothuria leucospilota. Next base: position 116,881 of record JAIZAY010000108.1, on the reverse strand, counting down.
GTATCACACAATCTAATATAAAATTCAGCCCTTCGGCCTCAAGCGCCTGACCCCCATGTGAAGAGAAATTCTGCCCTTTTCGCCTCCATTTACCGTAATGTGTAGTACCATAACTTTACACATACGGTGACAAGTTTAGGTGTATGCTCTTATTTTGATCCAGTTCCTAGACAAGATTTTTGAGGCTTCAAGTTGTACGTGTAGTCTCAAATTATTTTTATACTGAACTGTCTCAAGAACCAAATGTAACATCAATTTCTCCCATTTTGCAAGCTCCAATAATTAGGACTGCATTTAGTTATTGGTCATCCAATTATCTTAAGCGAGATTTTTTACATTAAAATGATTTTAATTTTAATGGTTGCTTGCCTCCTTGAAGTCATCTATGGTGATTTCTTTTTATCTCCAATTATCACAATAAGGTATTCCAACGTCGCGTTAACGGTTCAACTGACTTCTACCGGGACTGGATGTCTTACAAGGAGGGGTTTGGCAATTTAGAACACGAGTTCTGGCTTGGAAATGAAAAGATTTATCATCTTACAAACCAATCTACGTATGAATACCGTTTTGATTTTGTTCGTGGATCAACCTCATATTTCCACAAGTATGACAGGTTCCGTATTGACGATGAGACCAATAAATACAAAGTAACTGAAGTTGGTTCCAGGTCTGGAAACAGTGGTAAGTAAACATCGTACTGCAAACACTAATCCCTATCCAATTAAGCTGAAGTAAGTTTTGTCCGATTGAAGAACAAGACTAGTTTTTCCTATTCCTAAATACTTGTACTTGTAACGGGATTCGTATTAGCTGTTTCACGAAAGAATTATTAATCTTCATTATTAGTGACATACCTATAGCAAGATGGGGGAAGATTCAGAAAAATCTAAGACTAATTTGAACTAACGTGTTTATCACTTATTATACATGTACTAAACAGTTAAAAACGTATATTATTCTATGTTTACATATAAAGATAGAAGCAGCTGAGAAATTATTCTGGAAAATTTATGCACTTGTGCTTGGAATTGTAAATAAACTTTTGTCAGCGTGTATCATTTTGTACACGTCCCTGCATTGTATGGTCCCTTACCGTTAACTAACCATAAACTTCCCACCCTGGATAGTGTATACAGAAATGTAAACTGGTTATACATCTCAACACATTTCGTCCTGGACCAGAAGCTGACCAAAACCTTAGCCAAATCTTATCAACTATTTCACCAAATTATGGTTACTTGCCGAAATAACAAAACAGCGGGAACGACAATTGAAAAATAAATAAAAAAATCCGTCTCACTTCCCATACCTTAAAGCAATTGGTTTGAGTCGTCACTTGTAACTTACAAAATTTTTTAACTGGGCTACCACCTCTATTTCAGTTGTGGTCCAAAGATTAAAAAAACAGAGCTTTTCCCACTAGGTGAAACGATTGCCTTAAAACTTTAAAGGAAATGGGAGAACTGTTAACATATAGTTTCACACTTTGTATTTTTTTTGCATATTTCCATGTCAAACATTACACATTACCTACGCATATATCCACAGGAAGATTTTTTAATAAAAGGGAGGGGGTTGAGTTTATCCTACTCATGGACGTTGGCATTTTAAAGGTGATTTTTGGTCGTTCTTGGTCACTTATAATAATGCTTAATTGAAGAAAACCTTCAAAGTGAACATTATTTGGGCCTTGGGCCCCAGTTTCTCACTCCGATTCTTACTTCCTTGGCACCTTTAAGGTGGAAGGACAAAGTTTGATTTATCAGGGTATCCAAAGCGATATCACTCATAGGTACATACCTTTTAACATTAATTTAAAAGTACGGTAGAAGGTAGTTTTTCCGTATCATGTCAACAAAACAAGAAGTTGTACAATATCTTTAAGTAAATGAGTTAGAGACATGTCGTTCCAATCACTAACAAACAACTTGACAACTAATTAGGATTTAGGCCAGTGTCGTTAAAGTCAAATCAACAATCATCAAGTGATAACTGGAATAATTCGGAGCTTATATAAAGACCCTCCTCGGCTAAGATGAGGGTAGATTGAACTAAAAATGTGGTAGTTATTGCTACGTTCAAAATCACCATATATTCGTTATAGAGTCCTACCCTGAACATTAATAAAACAAAGAATGTTCCCATGCCATCACCAACTAAACTCCTTCGTTTTGATTACCTACTTCATATCAAGTTATTTTGAGTCAAAGACGTACGTCAAAATAATCTGATAAGCTGTTTTTCCTATAACAATGTGAAAAGAAATTTAAAACTGGAGTCAACAAATGACTGTTTGGCTTAGTTTGACATAACAGCATCTTCTGATTTCTTCTTCGTTTATTTTCTATACAGGTTATAGCCTTCAAAATACTCTAAATATCGAGTTCAGTACACACGACTAAGACAATGACAAAAGAAGCTACGACTGTGCGGAAGGACACCGAGGTGGCTGGTGGTACGGCGGATAACTATTATGATTATACAAGTAGATATTGTAATAGTTTTCCGAGTAGAGGCAGGTACATATATTGTTCACATAACAATGCAAACGGTGACTACAACGGTGGCAATGGATAGAACATCTTTGATGGTTATAATTGCAATATAAAATCGACTGACATAAAAATACGGCGAATATTATGAAAAAACAAACAGAGAATCGAGCCTAGCCGAGAAACAATTTATCTAAAACAAACATTACATAAAAGGAAAAAATTAAATATGAGCAAGTTGAAAGTTGATCCAGGGAAAAGGATGATCTGCATGTATCGTTTCTTGAAATACAAAACATTTATTCCTTAGACAAATACACGAAAGCATTGTGTATTATTTTTATAACATTGTATGTGATCAATATATACTCAAGGAGGATAATCTTGTGTTTCAACCAGGGAGCTACCAGCACCCTGTTTCAACGGTGAACCGATTACAGAGATGCTTCTCAGGCACGTATGCAGGAATTTTGTACCCGGGGCACGACTTGGGCAGACCAGCTAAGCGGAGCTCCACCATGAATTGACACGGAGATTACCGAGAAAATTTTGTTTTTCGTACGTCCCAGATGGCCGAAAATTGCCCTTCCTATGCAGGGCCGTAGCTAAGGTCATATGTTTATATAGCTGGATGTTTTTCCAACTGAGTGGTGGCACGTAAATTGCAGTTCTTTTTTGTCTTGCGTTTGTATACAGCAGTCGGGACCTTTCCTTGTCGCTAAATGAAGGTGCCGTCCTGGGAGAGAGGTTTAAGGGGAGGGTTAAGGGGAGGGGTGTCTCCCTCCCCTTAAGAGAAGACCACGTTGTCAACAAACTCCCCTGCGCCATGCCCTGCCCTGCGTTTTGTATACACCAGTGGGGATCCTTCCTTTGTCACTACATAAAAGTGAAGTCCTGTGGGACGGGTATAAGGGGGAGAGGTGTTCCCTTCCCTTTGCGAAATTTTTGTTTATTTAACGTCGCTTAGATGCAAAATGGTGATACCTTTGGGATATTTTTTGGGGGCTGATCATATATGGCAGGAAAATGTCCATAATTTAGTAAACGTTAATTTTTGGTTAGGTAAAAGAAGAATATATATTGTCCAAGAGAAATAACTTTGTCAAAAAACCTCATGAAGTACCAATTTTGGCTACTTAACTGCCTTCTAATTCGGGGAGTTTTTAAGCAAAAATACCTACTTGGAGTCAACAGAAACATTCTTGGACTATTACGAAAATTTTCTGTTCCTTCATTGTGCATTATAAAAGGGCATCTAAGGCTGGCAGATACCTGCATAAGGTCTCCTGGAAACTCTTAATTAATTATATAAAATGGAGCAATTGATTCATCCAAATGATAGCATAGAGCCTGGGTTCTTAAATGGTGGCCTGCGAGCCACATCCGGTCCGCTAGGCGATCCAATGCGTCCCTCGAAGATATTGAGTTTAAAACAAAAAATGAGGTTGGAAAAACAAATGCGCCTACAATAATCACATATCTTTTCGAGATATATTTTTGTGTGGAAGACTCACTTTTGTTACTTAAAATAGAGTAAAGCATAACCAAATGTGCCGAAACACCATTTTTCGGGGCGCTTAGGACGCACCTGTAATTATCATTTATTTCACTGTATACTTCATAAAGGACAGTTTCGGTGCAATAACTGTTCCAAAGCTATATGCAATCAGGAACCTGGCTTGGGGTTCCCCACCCACCTTGTTAACATAAACAAAACTTGGAAAATTGGGGTGTGAGATTCTGGAATTTGGACTGCCGCACTCTAAATTTTCTGGTATAGGCCAATTCGCAGATTCTTGTAAGACAACAATCCGATGTTCAGGTCAGTGAAATGAAAATTCCTACCACCGAAATTATTCAAAGAGCACATACAGCGCGACCGTGTTTTCCTTTTTAGTCAACACGAACCTCATTGGATGGTACTAGTGGGTCAGGGCATAGCTGATGGAGGCCTTCAATTTATCACGAGAGCACTAGGGGTTAGGTGGCCAGGATATTCAAATGATAGATCTTTTAACTTCTTGTACCAAAAATCGTCCCAAACTATCAAAGGTTTCGCGCGCTTGGCGCGCTTTTCATGTTTAAGTTCGATTAAGAAAGTTACAATAAGCAACTTACTTATCCGCAAGCCAACTGTGTAATCAAAACGATGGGCAGTTTGTCCAACATAGGGTGGCCAGATCAGCAAGTGTTGGGTAGGGAAAGTCTGTCAGACCAAGTTTCATGGGCTAACAAATTATGAGGGACATATGTTTGCGGTGTAAGGAAAATAGGCCTAAAAGTTGCCTCTCATTTGCTTTTCTTCTTTGAAGTGCTTTTCCCCCTAAATTATGAGACCTTGAATTAAACGATTGCTTAGATATCTCTTAAAAGGCTTGGTGGAAGACGCTTCCAAAATCTGGAAGATATTTCAACTACATTCTTGGCACGCCAGACCTACCAACCGATAGTGACCCTCCGGTCAGCAAGTGCCATGATAAAGTTCCCCGTCCTCACTCAAACGCATTCTTTTCAAGGTAAATATTCACCGCTGAATCTAGAATGAGTGTACTATCCGCACTGCATGGCCCAGGATTTTCGTTATTGCCCAAAGTTATGGTCAAATTGTGATACTCATCTGTTCAGTGTGCCTCAAATGGAGTTAAGGGATAATTATAGGTGTCAACGATACGTTTCACTAATACATGACAGCTTGTTGGGCTTCGCCCCGTTGTTCCACAGGAGTGTTGTCCTGGACTTCTCTGGGGTCTCTTCGATGGACTCCTAGCCACCACACTGTTAAGTGGGAGGCTTAGCGTTCCCATGGCGTCGTTTGTCAAAATGACAATTCCCCTCACGGACAAACTTACGGGTCTGTTTGTGGCCCGCGAGACTTTCATGATAAAAAATGTGGCCCGCCAACGAAAATAATTAAAAACCCCTAATATAGAGTATGACGCCAATCACTTTATAACATTTATCGAATTTTTACTAAATTAAATTATAAGCAAAAGTCCAGGCGATCAGCTTCCAGCAATGGGGAATGGGCGGAAGGGAGAGTATAGGTGCAAGAAGGTGATATCATATCTCCCTGATAGGTATAGCAAAAGGGGCGAAGTACTAACGATCGCGTTTCAGAATGCTTTTTCATGGTAAGTGCATTAAAAAACACCATCTATACACATAACGATTGGGAGCGAAGCGCTCTTTAAAAGAAATTGCAAAATGTGTAACGGCAAATAGGTACTTAATGTTCCACATAATGCTACAAATTAGATTGAAAGATATCCCATATTGATGCGAGACCCCTACACATGTTCTGCGATGTGTCTCTGTTTTTCAGAAAGTATTTGATCAGAATAGTTCCATGTATAATTACCTTAATAATAGTCATGAGATGGAGTGCAAACCGTTGCGCATGAGCGCAAAGCGCGGCGAAATGTTTTCATTAAATACGATTTCCATGACAAAACCTGCACTCAGATTGCCCGACAAACTACATGCCAGTCAAAAAGCCCGTCTTTTACCTGGTAATTCATAAACAGCTTTCAACTTTTGCTGCTGTGCAGACGCGGTTGCAGAGAGATTTTTAAGGGGGCTATGTTGCCATTGGCCCTGGTGAAACCGGATAAAGAGAAGGACCGTGGCCAGAGACTCTTACATAGGGGGCTCCGGTAACGCAAAGGTGGGCTCTGAAGATTATGTTTGTAACTAGTGGTGTCAATAGAAAATGGCAATTTGTGGGAAGCACAGGGGATGATATCTCAAGCCGTACCCGGATCATCACTTTAAAAAAAAATCGGCCCTGCGTATGAACGTGCCACCTTAGTGCGAGAAATTCCCCTTTCCTGGCGGCAGCTCCCCCTATGTGGAAATTCTCACAAGTGAACGGACCATGGCTATGGCTATGATGGTGCTTCTTCAGCTCTGCAAGCGTAAATGAAGAGTTGAGTGCTTTTCTGACGATGAAGGAACAATTCTGCTGTGGGTTACTATAAGGGCCCGGGGATGATTTAGTATAAGATTACACCTTGTTTATGTTAGAAAAGTTCACTGGTACGTTTGTGCTAATAATGTTCATAAGTGATAAGAAAAAATTGTCCCACCGGGACTTCTCAAGAGGGGAAATTAAGGCTCATATCACACGGGTTGCTGACCATTGTATCCTCCACGAATCCGTTTACGGGCTGAATAAGCTAGTCGGGAACATCCAGAGGCAGTTCAGTAGCGCACCTAGCTATGCCGCTGATACCATTTCACCAAACGCGTCATTTCCGTTTCCTTTTCCTTTTTATTTTCCCTCTCTTTCTTCCTTCTCTTCTTTTTTCTCTTTTCCTCTTTGTCTCTCATTATTTCTCTTCTTCCCTCTTTCTTTTCCTTTTTCTCTTTTCTTTTCTCTCCTTTTTTCTCTCCCGGGGGTACGTGCCCCCAGTGCCCCCTGGATACGCGTCTGTTTATTTTAATGGTTGAATGATTCCATAAGATAAAAATATTTATTTTTCTTTTCAAAAAAGTCTCTAAGATATTTTAAAGTGTCACATGAGTCATCATACTCGTCATATAATCCTATGACAATTGCTTACAATGTATTGGTTGAAATTTGCATGCCATTGTTGATGACACTGCAAGTGATTGACACATTGTGGTATTAAGTGAACAAAAAATATACAAGATGATTAAGGCAGGGAGCTCCGTGGCAGCTCCCTGATTAGGGGCTCTGCATTTAACTTTCTTCGCAACTTACTCCAGTGTTCCTAAAGCTATGACTAACAATTGAAATGAGGGTCATGGATAATTTGAACTGTTGAAAACTTTCAAAAGTTTATTTTAAAAAAGTAAAAAATAGTGGTATATCATTAAGGAATAAATCGCATTTGGCGGACTATTACTGACTCATAAACCGTCGAGACTCCAAATTTTGCAAAATAACGGACGAGGCGAAATCCTATTCTACAACCTAAAATCCGAGAAAAACAGAAAATAGACCAATTTTTCTTTCTAAGGGCGTCATGTGGCAGTCTACTAGGGCAATAAATAATTTCATCCAATGAGAGATCATGATTCGTGATGGTTTCTAGTATCATCATTTCTGCAATTTTTATTTTTCCGGCAAACAACAAAATGGCCGACTTTAACGAGATTGTTCAGATTGTTGCATAACATACATACATATATGGCATTATTACGCAACAATACTGTGACTACATGCATTTGGCAAATAAGCAAAATAACGTTTTCAAAACTCTTCAAATATTTTAGTGAAATGAATAATTCAAACAACTCTTTGTGCAACAGATTTTATAGGAAAAACTTGAAATTCTTAATAAATTTTTATTTGTATGGAACTTTAAATTGATCGATTTTTGCAAAGCTAAAGGATCTAAACTCGACTGCTCGAAAAGTGCAGAATGCGCTTACTTCACACATTTTACAAGAACTGTTGACAGCTAGACGACATCATAATACATCAACTTTCGGATAGAATGTAGCGCGGCAAACCTGCTGAAGACTGAAGTTGATCAATATTGAAGATAAAACAATAAATTTTTCACAGGGTATGATAATAACAGTTTATGATGACTTGTTGATGGTAACATTAACAGGCGCACGAAAGTTGCAATTATGGAATAATGAAAAAAGAGATGTGCAATGTCTCTGTTCATCGAACGACATTGTAACGTGAGTGTTACTGTTACTAACGTTAGCGAAGCGCTCTGTCTCGCCATGTACACCCTGTTGTAGGACAGCATTACTGTTGGCCATGTTTGTTAACATTAGGCTATTTGCAGTGGAAGTGTTGCTGACTGTAGCACTACCAGTAGCAAGTTGGGCACTCATACCAGACAAACTTTCTGAGAGCTTTCGCTTTTGTCCAATGTTCAGGCGATTTAGATAGGACCGTACACTGCTTTCGTTCTTGTGGCCTGTTACAGCCATTATCTCGTGGGTTTTGTGGCCAGCCCTGTCAAAAATTGTACAGGTGGTTGCTCTGATGAAGTGGTTAGTATATGTACAAGGGAGGCTTGCCAGTTGGGAAATCTCTTTCATCATACTTTGCAGCTTTTTTCTCCAACAACTCCATTCATAAACCACAGGAAGTTTTCATTAGTTGGTCTGATGGGATGGGGACGCTGGAAAAATGTGTCCATCTTGGGGTTTAACTTTGATAGGTACAACTTAAAAGCGTAAACTGGGCACTTTGCCTGATCTTCAGGAAGGTCATACATTCTAGATTGTTTGTGCTGACCATCAGATGTTGTTCCTGGATGATTCTTTTCTTTTTAATTGATGGACATTTCAACAAATTCTCTTCCTGCGTCATCTTTTCCCACAATGAAGGATTCCTTGGTAAGATGTCGTTGCCCTTCACTTCAACTACGTCCAAAGTAAAATGTCACATTGAACCACACTTTTCTGAGCAGACTCTGTGGATTATCATTGCTTAGAACACCAGAGGAATATAGTTTCTTGAGGTCTTCATCACTAATAGGGGTATGGTGCTTAATTTTGTCTAAGCCTTCTCTTTTCATTTGTTTGATTAGCCCAATGAATAAGTTGTTTGACCGACGGAATTTTGGATCTGTAATTACGTTGATGTTGCGGTTAAAGGGTGCACTTGTGAGGTGCCTTTTTATTGTCGACCTCATACCAGCCATAGCTGATTTTCCATACTGTTGTCCCTTCTTGGTTCTGACCTCACCATAAAACTGTCGCAAGAGGTCGTCTAATTGGTCCGTAGGAAGCTCTTCAAGTGACTCTAACAGCTCTCTCTCTCTCTCTTAGCCAATCTGTGAAGAAATTATAGGCCTAGGTTAGCATGAAATTCCAGTAAATAATGAAATGATTTTCCTGAAACTGATTGGTAATCTACAGTAAGTGGTTATCAGAGTTATAATTGTGATGAACTGAATTTGGCAGCTAGGCCTATGGTATTATTCCCTCATGAACCTTCTTGACTTCAAATTTGACAAAATAACGAACTCAGGTCTGCCTATCTTCTGTTATTTTGGCAAATTTAGTCTGGTTAGTTTGTTCGCCAATAATAATCTGCCAGGTTAGATTTACTTCTTAGTTCTTAATTCCTCCCATGGAAATTGTTGTTTTTGATTTTGCCTCTAATTCAGAAAGATTAAAGTGCAACCTTAGCCAAAATGGCAATGCAATTGAAAATTACTTTATTTAATTGTTACATTTACTGTATAAACAAAGGCTTGCTATTTATTATTTCTCTAGATCAGTGAACATTCATAATCGTCTTGTCTCCAAATTTGGCAAAATAACGGACTGGACTTTGCCTCATCTGTTATTTTGCCAAATTTGGAGTCTCAGCAACTTCAACAACATGAAGCCAAATGCAGTTAATCCCTCAATTGCAGTGGTATTTTAAAATGCCTAGCCTAGGTCTCTGCCTAGCTTGTTGACTGACCTTTGAAAATCTGAACTCCCCAATTAGTTGCTCTCTTAGTTGATGCCTCTAATCTTGCTCCTTCAATGCGTTCTACTTCATTTTTGGACAGTTGTACAAAACTTTTTTCTTTTTCTTCTTTATCAAGGTCAGATGGCTCAAAATTTTGGTCAAAGCGGGAAGTTGAACATCCATCTTGGACTGATGGAAGCAGTACATTGTGTATATACTTTAATGTGCAGAATTGCTCAGTATATTTGCCTTAATAATTTTCGACCAATTTGTGCTAGTGCTGTTGCATAGCAACAGGGGACAGTCTCAATGCCCTCCAGTAATGTTGTGTTGCAGGTGATTTTTGCATATCAATGAGATACTGACGGTTAGTCCAAAAAATAGCGGATAGTCATGTGAGCTATATGAGCCAATCAGAGCCAAGGAAATGAAATAACGGATAGATAGGGGTTGTAGAAAGGAAATATTGGCACCACGAACATGAAATTTGGCTAGTAATGCACCTGTTGAATTTTCTTTCTTGTTATTTGGGCGCGTGTTCAGGATTTTTAGCAGGGGGTCTGAGACAGGATTTTCCAAATGAGGCGTCGTGTATTTTGGGTCGAAAACTCTTAAAAACTCTTTAAAATCTTAAGGTTGGCGCGAGCAGGGGGTGTCTGGACCCGCCCCCCCCCCTTTGGAAACGCGCCTGTTACTCTCCCTTCAGCTTTACGAAAAGTACTACATACACTTAAGACTTGGCAATACAAATTTTATCGGTAAAACACCATAATGCATGCTCAGAGTATAGTCAACTAGTACACTAGCTAAAGTGAAACCAACACAAGTGTCTGTGGTTTATCTTACAAGTAGAAAAACTCCTAACAACTATCCATCAACACAACAGATATTTGTTCAAATAGAATTGAGTAATTTGATAATCCCAAGGCATTAGCCCATAATTAATCTCCATTCCTACCACCATTAATTACTACTGATATTGGAATTAGCTGAAGTAGGCAGCTGTCACTCTATCATTTTTATAATGATCACTCAAAATACGCAAAAACTTCAAAACGACACTGATCTAGTAGTTTTAGCAAGGAACACTGAACTTTTTTAACTCAATTTCTACCACAATCACTTACTATTGATATTGGAAGTAGCTGAAGTAGGCAGCTGTCACGCTAACACTTTTATAATGATCATTCAAAATACGCAAAACTTTCAAAAGAGACGTATCTAGTACTTTTAACACGGACCACTGAACTGTTTTTTTTAATAGCGACGCTATATTGCTTTTGCTTAAGGAACGCTGTGACTGCAGCGGTGAATCTAAAATTTCTCAAAGGTTGAGCAAAGGGGCTCCTCGTGGCAAGTTTGGCCCCATGCCAAAACATCGGTATTTTGAATACTGTCTGCAATACAAAATGTTCTCCGAAGAAGCTGCCTCTACCAGGAACTACCCCAGACTACATGGGCTATTACAGGGGTTATTGACCTTTTTCGGATGGTAACCCAGTTTTTGAACCAGCAGCGGAGCGCCCCGCCATTCAAGACCTAAAAGAACTAAGTCACCTACATTTATTATCATTAATTTCAGGTTCCCGCTTTTGCTAGCCAAGAATCCGCAAACCTATGAATTGGTCCCTTCGGATCATTTTTGCCCCCTCCCCATCCCACACCTCAATGGTCAAGTGGTTAGAGCATCCGACTTGCAGCCGGAAGGTCTGGGGTTCGACTTCTGGCCGGGTCATACCAAAGATTTTAAAAATGGAACCTACTACCATTGTTCATTGTGCATTGTGCAAAAGCAATGGAGTAGGGAAACCAAGCCAATGAGCCACAACTGGAAAAAAAGGCCATGGCCTGCTCGACTTAAACCAATTGGTTAGAAACTGAGCCGTAAAACCTGATCTAACTCTAACCCACACCACCAATCTTAGTAAAAGCGGCGGAACCCCGCAAATGCTAGTGGAGAGGGTGCTACACTTCGATGGGAGGTCCGGTGGTCCTTTTGAAATTGAACACTCTAAATTTGGATTAAGTGGTATCTGACAATCAAGATAAGTTCTGAAAGAAACATTTTTCTTTTGGAATCTTGTACTAAAATTCAGCATGAGCCCTTTACCAAAATTCAACTCAACCAGGGATTTATTCGATGGAATTATTCTTGAATAAAACTATGCATTATATGTTTAGTTTTAATCTTCAAAGCCGGGCAAACATAGCCACTGTTCTACATACTTCCAATGTTTGAATTTTTACACAAAAAATGCAGGATCCTCTGCAATGTTGTTAATGGTGATACAATATAAGATATCGAAATATTCGTCACATTCCTTCAGCAGGACGGTAGCGTTTACACATTGTCATAATAGCCTGTGATCCAAAAAAAAAAAAAAAAAAAATGCCATGGTGTGTGTGAGGAAATGAACGTCTTGTATGTGCCTTCTGGTGGGTGTGGTCAGGAGAGCCATTTAAAAAAGGCCAAAAGATGGGCTATATTAGCTTATGAGCTAACCTCAGAATACTTACAGATGAGTACCCAGAATGAGCGCATATATCATGGATGACCTTTACCAGACATTACAAGTGGTGGGAGAGCCCGCCAGACCCAAATAAGGGAAACCCCGAAATTGAGCTAGATTAGTTTATGAGCTAAACAAATGCAACAAAGTGAAAAAAGTGTTCTCTATAGTCCACACCATTCTCAATGGCCATTGGCAGACATTTTAAGCAGTAGGTTGCAGTCCCAGTTTCACTGCAATGTCTCCACCCCAAATCTGACGTTTGTCAGCCAATAAGTCAAAAAGATGCACAAAGATGAAAAAAATTCTGCGTGGTCCTGGCAATTAAAAATTACTGGTGAAAAACTTTTAAGAGAGAGCCAGACAGCTCATGATGTATCCACCCGAGAGCTGATTTATGAGAGTCTGTAGGCAAACCAGATGAAATAAAGCAAAGAAAATTTTTCAAGTTCTTATCCAATCTATTAACCCTTGCCAGAGTTTTTAAGCAGTGTATTGGAGGTGCAAGGCATTTGCAATGTTCCCATCTCCAAAGCTTACCAGAAACAACACATTTAAAGTTGGCATCCATGATTAACCATTTTTAATAGTGGCATTTGAGGGTTATTACCTCTATGCCCTTCCCGTTAAAATCAAGAAAAGCTCATGAAATTACGATGCACAAAGTAACAAACTGACCTTGCTTGACTCATGAGTTACCCAGATAGAGGAAATTAATTCAAAAAGCCAAAAAGTCTTAGTGGTCTCTTGTCACTGAAATGTATAGCTTATAAGTCTGTAGTATATAGTACAGTATATAGCATAATATGTCAGAGGTACTTATTCTATGCAATCTGGTGAAATTTTCTTTCAAATCAGATGTGTGGCTCTCAAGATATCAGCAGTTAAAGTTGTCACATTTTCATCGCAAAGTGAACTTGAATCAAACACATGTGACATCATAGCCTCACATTAATGAACAGTCTTTCGTTTTTCTTTAAACTTCACAACCAATTTTCTCCTCAACAATCCCATGTTATCGGAATGTGATTAAATAAGAGACATGGGAACTTTACAAACTTAACATTCCCCATGGATAGGTCCTGTCCCTATCAACTCCAAGGTCAACTCTAGAGACTTAGAGAACAAAGGAAACAAAGCATTCCTTATCCATGTAAGGAAGTGATATAACCCCTGCTTGCCTCAAGCGTACTTTGGGTCACAAACGTAGTAACTTTGTTTGCTGATATCTCGAGTAATACGTGTCCAATTTGAATGAAAGTTTTACCAACTTGCTAAGACTTAGTTTCTCTTTCACAAATGGAAATTAATTTTTTGCTGTAGCCCTTTATTTAAGTATTAAATCCCAAGAAGCTGCCCTCCCCGAGACAGAGTTTTTACCAGCAATTCCCAAGGTTTTCATAATTTGACCGCCCGTGACCCCAAATGACCTTTTATCTTGACGAAAATCTATGGGCCTCCTTAACGTAATACGGGGCAACCACATGCTAAACTTGACATTCATAAAAAAAAATTTCCTGCTTGAGATATCGTGCTTATACGTTTTCACGTTTTGACCTTTGGTGACCCCAAATAATCGTTGAACCCCACCAAAACAATAGGGATCGTTTACTATGTAAGGGGTATCTACATGCTAAGTATGACATCCCTTGAGGTTACCCCTTCTTGAGATACTGTGTTTAAAACTAAAGGAGTTACATGCACACATATACATGTTTTTGGCGTCAATCGGGGACACACGTTTTTAACAGTGAAAATGTGGATATCCCCACTTGGGGTGTATCCACACTTGACTAGGGAAAAAAACGCTCATGTCCCCGATTTACATGTACTACACGCATACACACACACTCATGCACCAACCCATGATGTGTGTCCTACTGATAGGTTCACAACATGTAAAAAGGGGAAAACGCCAAAAATGCTCAAACTTACTGAGACACATCTTTGAAAGGTGCAAAATCCAATTTCATGGCAAATTTTGCATTCGGAAATTGGGGATATCCCCACTTGCAGGTGTATCCACACTTGCCCGGGGAAAAAAACGCTCATGTCCCCGATTTACATCTTTTACATACGCACATACACACCCACACGCATACAAACGCATACAATGGGCAGACGCACATCACATCACCAATCGCATAGATTTCTTTGATAACGGCAAGGTATCAAAACTTAGGCTTGTCATCCCACAGCTGAAATGTCAGTTATACGTGAAAGTCAGTGGCGTAGCTAGACATTATTCATGGGGGGGGGGCAGAAGCAAAAGAGTTCCGACAGATTATCGATTGTACGATCGTACGATTGTACGATTGTACGATTCAAAATTCTGAGGACCTTTTTTTTTGCTTTCCGGCAATTTTGAGACCGACCTTTGGCTTTCACGTTGACATATCAATGTGTAATTCTGCTTAAAAACATAAGTGTTGTGAGTGTTTCAAATGAATTGTTTTTATTTATTTCCGACAGAGACTAGAAATTTCCGACAGAGGCCTTCGTAGGCTTTTAAGCTTTTCACCACTTTTCAAGGAGACTAATTTTTTAATTAAGGGTGTGAAACTTCAGGAGGCAGCCTTTCCACTGATCGGCTACGACCTTAATAAGCCTAGATCTACAAGGAAAAGGAAATGAACAAAAGTATAACGTAACTCTCTACATCTCAGGAACTCGGGTCAATAATCTCGCGTACGACGCGAGCAACTCCCTGGTATGACGTACTTAAACTAACTATGATGAAATAAAAATAAATCTCCATATGGAATAAGCCAGATGTTAAATTTGCAGACAGTATCTGCATTGCGAATGGTAGGAAACATACACGACGACGAAGCACCCATATAGTTCGAAATGCGGTTTGATTTCGAAAAGGAGGGTTTGTCTGGAAGACTAGGACCAACCCCCCGCCTCATGCGTAAGGGCCTGACTTCGGCAAAGCAACCCAACATTTTTAAAGGGTGTCTAAAGCCACTCGCCTATGAGTTAAAGGGCCTTTCGGTTATCTTTGATTGTCATTTTCAATTTCTATCAGAATGTTATATAATTTTACCCGATTTCAGATATAAAATTTGTGTGAAACAACAGAATCTGATATTAAAAGCAGTCGAAACCTTGTTGTTGCTGGAGTTATACACTAAATAACATTTAACCTGCATTTTATGTCACTCTGTATAGTGCAATTTAAAGTGTGAATTGTCCTGCACGTTTAACTGGGCAATTGCCATGGTTGGGAACCATTCGGGCAGGGGAATTGTGAGGATGGAATTGTCCTGGCGGAATTTGTCCTGGCGGCAGGGGTTCCGTTCTCGGGCCTCGGTTTTTCATTTTTTTTATATAAATGATCTGCTTTATCTTAGCCATAAGCTTTATTTTTTTACTCTCACAATAATGATATTTTCTGCCCTCATGATGATCCCAGGACTTCAACAGCCTGTTTCTTAGAAATAGTTTAACGTTCGTGAATTGTTATGTGAGTAATTACTCAATGTAACTTAAACGGCCTCAATTCTCTCCTGCACTCTAAATAGAAAAAACTCTAGAAATTGCAACAACCCATTGTGTGTAGTACTGATTTCTGTGGGACTGAGGTCCCATTTTGAAATTACGTCAACCTCCCTGTTTTTTTAATAGATAGCAATCTTAAGTGCAATCTTCGAATTCAGTCTATCTTCAAAACAGTTTCAAGGAATGCTGGAACTATTACCTATGGAATTATAATCTCCCCCGCAAGGCCCTTGTTATCTTTTTAATATTGTGATTAATCAAAACTTATCTTATTGTGCTCGTCAGTGGGGTGGTTCTTAGTACTCTTAAGATTTATCCCCTCCTAATTTTATAAAAAAGACCTTTCAGTTTAATACTTAATTATTGACCTTTCTATTCTTTTCTTGGCTCTTTCGCTAAGCTCAACATTTTACCATTGCTCGATATTTATAGATATCAAGTTTTTTTTTGTTTTTATGTACTATCGGATGAGAATAACCTTCCCGGCATCTTGAGATCCATTTTTCAATAGAAGAAACTCATACTCACCTTAATTGTTCCAGAACTCTCCTTCTCTACTCCTTCATTTAGGCTCACCTCTTTCCAACAAACAGTTCGTTTCACAGATTCTATCCTATGACCCCCCTTTCCCATGAAATTCAAGGCTGTCACTCTTCTTATTTCTTCAAGAAATCTCTGAAACTTCATTTAATGAATAAACATAGTTTACTTATTTCTATTTACCTTTATATATACATTTATAATTTTGCTTTGTTTTTTGTAAACATTGTAATTATATGTCTCTGTTCAAGAAAGATTCATTCCACAAGCTTCATGGAGCTTTCTTTGGATTCTTTGCAGTCATTTCAGCTTTATTTTGATTCCTGTGTATCTGTCGTTTTGTAAAGATCCTGACAAGCGTCTCTAATATATGTTGAAGAAATTAAAATTAAATTGGAGAGGATATACTTTGTTCGTAATTGAATTGTTCAATATGAAAACGTATGGATAACAGCTGGCTGTTTCAGTTTCTTCAAATTTCAATAGTGATTTGTGATTTTTTGCACAGGGTATTTTTCTATTAATGAAAAAAGCACGGACACCTTTGCTGGTTTCACATGGTAATGTACTCCGTGAATAGCCTCTTCCTTTATATTTTAATAAATATGTTTTCAAGATACTGGTTGCGGTTTGCTTTGTCTGTACTGCATCCCTTGAAGATGGGGAGACTGCTTTAAACAGAAATCAGCAATTCTTTTTTAAAATTTGTCAATTGGAAACGCATTACTCTTTACATTTAATGTTTTTAATATATAAATTTTGGTAAACCTGTGTGAACAATTTTTGTTATTTTATCTTTCAAATAATATTCGCAAAGGTTCTTAGAAGTCACTCATATTACCGGAGCATTGGAGTAACTTGGGCTGGGGCAACTTGGGGTGGGCCGATCGGGGTGGACCCTTGAAGGAGGGAACCTGGGATGGACGGATGGGGTGGATCGGGAGGACGGGAACCGGGTTGGGCGGATCTGGGTGGGACCTCTCTGAGCCGATCAGAGTGGAACCCTTGAGGGTGGAAACTGGGGTGGGTGGATTGGGTGGACCTGGGAGGGCGGGATGGGCGGATCGGGGAACAATGGGGGCGGGAACCGGGTTCGGCGGACCGGGTTGGGACCTGGCTGGGCAGATCAGGGTGGGCGGATCGAGGGGGGGGGGCTGGGAGGGTAAGAACCTGGGATGGGTGGGAACCTGGGATGGGCGGATGGGGGTGGACCCGGGAGGGTGGGAACCGGAATGGGCGAACCAGGGTGGGATTAGGGAGGGCGGACACAGGGATGAGCGGATCGGGTGGGTCCTCGCTGCACCGATCAGAGTAGGACCCTGGAGGGTGGATGCTGGTGTGGGCGGATCGGAGTGGGACCTGGGAGGGCGGGAACCTGAGTGGAAGGATCTGGGTGGGACCTGGGAGGGAGGGAACCTGTGTGGAAGGATCGGGCTTGGACCGACCGGGGAGGGCGGGAACCTGGGGTGGACGGATGGGGGTTGACCTGGTTGGGCCGCTCAGTGTGGGTAAATCAAAGAGGGACATGGGAGGGTGGAAAACAGAATGGGCGGATCGGAGTGGGACCTTAGAGGGCGGGAACCTGGGTGGAAGGATCTTGGTGGGACCGGGAGGACGGCAACCTGTGGTGGTCGACATGAATGGACCCGAGCGGGCGGGAACCTGGGATGTGCGGATAGGGGGACCTTGGATGGCGGGAACCGGGTTGGGCGGATCAGAGTGGGACCTGGCTGTGCCGATAAGGGTGGGCGGTTCGAGAAAGGACCTGGGAGAGTGGCAACCGGGATAGGCGGATCGGGGTGGAACCTGGGATGGGCTGATCGGGGTGAGACCTGGGTGGGTGGATCGGGGAGGGACATGGGAGAGTGGACAACAGGATGGGCGAATCGGAGTGGGACCTCGGAGGGCGGGAACTTAGGTGAAAGGATCTGGGTGAGATCTGAGAGGGCGAGAACCGGAGTGGGACCGATCAGAGTGGGACCAGGGTGTCCTGGGTGTGTGGTGAAAAGAAAAGAGAAAAGAATTGTCCTGGTTCTGACATTACGTGAAAGGTGTACATATCAAAGTTCGTGGGGAATGCACATATCGGTAATCTATTGTAGAACTTCACAAATCATCTGTTTATTAATTGTCAAGTCCAGTGCAGATTACCTGGTCTGTGTATCTATACTGTATATCTACAACTTCTTCTTTTTCGAAGCCTTGAGCTGAGTGAAAAACTTTTCCTACTCCGTGGGCAGAACTCTAGTTCTAAGAGGAAGGGTGGGGCAAAGTATTACAGCGAAGTTTCCATAGAGAGTGTGCTTAGTATCTCAGAGGCGGTGGGTCTGGAAGGGATGTATACTCGTTGTGAGATCTAGGGACCGCCATAGGGCCCTTGCAGGGTACAAGGGAAACTCCCAAGCGGAAGACCAGTGGACAGAGTTTCAAAAATTTATTACAAAAAGGTTGCGGTAGACTGAATCATGTAATGATGTAAATATTTTTAAATGCAATTTGATGACCATGAAACAGGTATTTGACTATCTTTAGCATAGCTTTAACGGAAAGTGCAGTCACCCCAACTTACGTATACCATGGTAGCTGGCTTCATGATTGACCATTTTTGGTCATAAGAGAATATCTTCTGTACTGAATTACTATAACTTCATGCAGAAAATGGCTTTCACTTTTTTCGGACTATCGCTTGTGGAACTAAATTGTTCAGGGGGACTGTATATAGGAGAGTTAAATGGGTAGCATGGGGCTTTAGAATAATAATACTATTACTCAACTTTGGTGCATGAAGTCATGACGGAACAATATCCTGCTGCGATGGATACGCTCGAAGCGCGCCAAAATATATTATTTCTCATCTCTCTTAATGTAATGTAGGCCCTATAAAGGGAGATGAAATAATATACTTCAACAATTCAAAAAACTTGAGACTGTGTGACGTTCTTGGAGTTTGGGCGTGTGAGTGTGTATGTGCGCGCGTGTGTGTGTGTGCGAGCAAACCGAGTGCTTCAAACTCCCCCAAAAGGGTTAGTTCGATCAAGTCCAAATGTGGGTTGTATGTAAAAGACCATAAAATCTTGTGCATATGAAATTGAAGGGGTCACATATGTCGTAGGTCACAGTTGCTAAATCGGTTGTTGTCATTATTTTGTACCAGTATGTAAGAAAAGGTAAATAAAACCAAATGATATCTTAGCGCTGATAAGAAATAGTGCTTTTGGTTGCTAAGGGTAAAAGGGCCACTCATTAAAATGTATGAAAACAAGATCAATTTCCATAAATTTTGCTAAGAATTATGTCTCAAATTCCTCTTGCACCGTTGATTCCATCAACTTCAAAATTGATGGGTAAATAACTGCAAGCGTAATTGATGATGTCGTAGGTCAAAGGTCAGAGGTCACTGGTGAAATTTGCTAAACTAAATTGCTTTTGCCTTTTTGTGCCTACCAGTTTGTAACAAAAGGTTGTTCAAACGCATGATATGTTGAGAAAAATCACAAATTTCAAAATAGTGCTTTTTGGGTTCCTAAGGATAAGAGTAGAAAATGTAGATCAAACGTCAAATTTGCCTAATGTTGCGAAAAAGTTTTTCGCGATCTCCTCCTTAAGTGTAAGTCAGAACAAACTTTAACTTGATGGGCGGTTTCCTGACTATGGAAACTAGAGCATGCATATTTAATGACGTCAAATATCAAAGCTCAAATAAGCTGAATTTTTTTTGCCTGTATTTCTCAATCAGTATTTTGGAAAAAGTTAGCAACCCACATAATTAGTCAGAACTGATAACACAATTTTGAAATAGTGTTATTTGGCTGCTGGGGCCAGGGTTGTGTTGAAAGGTCAAAAGGTAAGTCAAATGTCAAATTTGCCTATGATTTTCGAAAAAAGTGTATCGCGAACTCTTCCATAACCATATCTGATCAATGCTAAAGTTAGTGCATAGGTGTCTGAACTTGAAAACTCTTGCAAAAATAATTGATGACAGTATACGCCACAAATCAAGAGGTCAAAGGTCAAGTGAGGTGAAGATGGTTAAACCCATAATTGTCATATCGGGTTTTTAGAAAAGGTCGTTAAAGCACATGATTATTTGTAGAGAGTAATGAGACGTATTTTTACTTCCTTAATCTTACATTAACACGTAGTCTAGATCTCTGTAGTTATCACGTTTGGTGGAGAAAGAGAGAGCGGGGAGGGGACGATCTGTGGCAAAACCCCTTAGCATGAACCGCTACAAACACCAGTAGTTTAACGTTGCTCTGGAAATTCTAAGGGATCCCAAGTTCCCCCTCTGTCAGTCATATCTGGACATATCTTTTTGTTCTCATTAATAAATGTCAGTGGAGTCCGGTAACTACAGGGACGAAGGGGGAATCCCTAGAAAGACGTCTTTTGCTTTCTTATGTAAGTCCATTAATCTGTAACGTTCCATTGACATAAATAATAGGTTGACCAAAATTCACTTCCAAGAAGTAGAAGCCATATAGAGCTGACTGAGCGTCGATCAACTACTCAACCATTCATGAAGAGAATAGACATAACTTTTGAAATGTCCAAAAGAAGGCAATCCGTGGAGATGCTAATCTTGTCTCATTTTATTCTTTATATATTTTATGGTTATTGACAGTTTACAACAAAGTTATGAATAAATAATGGAAAAGACCACTTTTAGGTCATTTGAACTTTGACCTTTCACCTTTAACCTACATGTGACATTAAACCTCAAATCTTAGCAACCTAAAAGCCAGTAGGCCTATTTAAAATAGTCTTATCGTTTTCTACATATCATCTGTTATATTAACTGTATCTGAAATAAGCGATAAGAAAATTATGGCACGAAACCAGCTTTATGGTATTTTAACCTATCCCCTGTTAACCTATGAAGTTATAAACTATGCATAGACCTATCCTAGTTTTCATGGTCAGGTACCCACCTACTAAGTTTGAAGTTGATCGGACTTACGATTTAGAGGGAGTTCACCACACACTTTTGGCAAAATTTAAGGCAATTTAACATTTGACCTACGGTTGACCTTTAAACTCGACATTTGGTCACTAAAAAGCACTAGGCTCCTCAAAATGTGTCACATCTTTCTCTACATATAATTTGATTAGATGCTCTCCTTTAACATACGGACAGATAAAAATGTCAAAACCCTGTTTTTCTAAATAATTTGACATATGACCTTTGACCTAGACCTATTTTATTTACGCATGAACATAATTTCATGGTCATGTACCTATATACCAAGTTTGAAGTTGATTGGACATGCGATTTAGGGAGAGTTTATACGACAAACTTTATTGCTCACACACACACACACGCGCGCGCGCGCGCACACACCCTGTCACACGCATCTTCCCACATCTGATGTTAGATGAAGTACCACATATCATCTTGTTATGCATAACATGTTTAGAGCTGTGATTACAACGGTGGTTTTACAACGCAACTTGCTAAAGGTAAAAGAGTAACTTTCCTCTGATCCTTTGTTTTACCAGATGGGTGATGTTACAATAACAAATGTAAAACTAAATTTGTTATACGTGACATCTGCTGAGTTATTGTCTTCACTCACAAATTATCTCCTTCCCATTTAGTTTACAAGGAATGCTGGAAAGAATATTAAAAGATCAAAAGAATGTTTTGCAAAAAACAAAAAACAAAAAACAAAAAACAAAAAAACAAAAAAAAAAAACAAAAAAAAAAAAAAAAAACGTTTAAATCATGTATCGCAGGTATAAAGTATTGCAGACTTCAAATCTGGACAAATTTAGGGGCAAGGATATACCGTATTTGAGGAGGATTATAAATGTCAACAACGATATTTGAACATTTTCAGTAACTTGCGTCACATAGGAATAGGGCTATGAAGATTTTTACTTTCTATTGTTTTTGGGGATGGTTGGGGGGGGGGGGGAGGAGGGGGACACGGATGATACTTTGTGGCTTACCTCATAGCAGTAAAATGGAAAGTATGTGATCACTGCGGGAAGCACATACATCCACATTTATATGGAGGCTGTCAAAATAACAAATTTCACATTCCCCCTTTAATATTGTTCCTCAGATTTTAATTTTTTTTTCAACTTTTGTATTAACAAGTTTGTCCACATTAAAGTATTCATATCAAGTGACGCCCGCAGAGGTTAGTGATGGGGAGCGGGGAGACCGCGGAACATGATGTCGTAATGCTACCCCAGTTAAACCATGACAGTCGGGGTAAATGATGGTTTTATGTGTACCTGTTATTGTTTACACCGCGGGCGGGTACTTTCTTTGTCACCGTTCTTGGAGGTACCGTCCTGGAGGAGGGGCTCACGAGGAGGGGTGTCGCCCTCCCGTTTGAGAAATATTTGTTCATATAAGGTGGCTTGGATGCAATATGGTTCTATCTTCAGGAAAATTTTGAACTGTTAGTATGGTGAAAAGTCTCTTAATTTAGTGTCTTCTTACTCTTGGTTAGTTGTAAAAGAAAGATATGTTGTACAATTCGGGTGAAACTCCTCTTATTGAGAAAGGTTTGTTTTATATCAGGTGATATGGATGCAAAGTAGTGCTATCCTTAGTAATCTTTGAACTACTGACACATTTAGATATTCTCACTATTTAGTGATATTTTGGCTGCGGTATGGCACCCCCTGCAAGACATAGGGCTCACTTGAAGCTCTAGGGTATTTACAAAAATAGAGACAGTGGGATGATGCTTATTACCTCACATCCAAATGACTCTTCAAGGAATGACACCAAGCACAAAAAAAAAACCCAGCAATCGCATGTTATTAATGTTCAAGGGGAATCAACTTAGAGAAACGGCTCCCAATGGGGGATGAGTGAGAGAGAGAGTATAGTTATTGCAAAGAGGTGAAAAATTAAGAAACACGTGCAGTCAAGATACCTTTTCTTCGTAAATGTATTAAAATTCACCACGTATGGATGAGTGGATCCCAAGTGCTTTTAAAAAGTGTTGTGAATAATGTATTACGACACATATGCGCTACCTCGAATTTTTCCCCATCATGCTACAAATTAGCAGGACTGTAACCCAGGAGTTCAAACCCTCACACGATTCCAGACTCGTGTCTGTTTGTTACTGGACTCGGAATTGGCTCTGAATGGAAGGTCCCAAAATCGGAATTTACCCCAGCTGCATCTGCAGCTGGACTCGGACTCGAAGCCGATTTCAGCCGAGTCCTCAAAAATGCACGTAGTCAAAGAAATAATAAAGTAGACCAGACCATGAAATTGACTCCTAAATGACATTTGTAATAAAACGTACTTTGAAAATAGTGTTAAAAGCATTTTTATGATATTCTACATTGTCAAAAGGCCGGACTTGGAATTTGCCCGAAATTGGGGACACCGGAATTGGAATTGGCCCGGAATCGCTTTAGCTGGACTCGGATGCAGCCTGCAAATAAGATTACGTCAAGTTCATCCCTTGATCCCGACAGGAGTTGGAGATGTACCTCAGTTTTTAGGAGAGTGTTTTGAACAGAATAAGTGCTTTTAAAACGGTCATGACAAGAACCGAAAGGATGCGTTAAAACGGGCGGACATTTTTCATTAAAAACCAACTCCATGGCATACAGGATCTGCATCGAGACACTTTCAATTCCCTAAAAACTAAAAAAAAAAAAAAATAAAAAACTGTCAATCAGAATGCAAGGTGTTTACCTGGTATTACGTACAAAGCTTCCAAGTTTTGCTGCTGTCCTCCTCCGTAGGAACTTCTATGCACACGAACAATCGGCCTAATTGTGAAACCCTCACCGACGAATGATGCAAATAAGTTTGATCAGGGAGTTGTTATAAGAAAATATAGCTTGAACACCGTTTGGGTTCACGAAAAAATAATCCGGAAATTACGGAAGCATGCCTACCCATGCATCCCGTGCCGGCCGTACACACTGTAACGCGTCCCCTTACCAACCTGGTGTCTTTCATTATTTTAGAAGGATTGCATAGCGAACATTTGGCATGTCAATCCACGTAGAGTGCAGACATTTTCACCCTCTAAACGAGCTTGTTACTACAGCTTAAGGAAGTAAGCCATGTCCCCACTGCATATATCATTATTTTTACCTCCATAAATCTGTAGATTAGCATCATTACTCTGTCATTCACATGTTTTTTGCACATTGTAGCCCTCCTCTTACCATCAACATCTTTACTGGATTTTTAGAAAAGTGATTTCGACTAGAAGCTTCATCGGACCCCGACAAAAAGACATACTTTGAAGAACGTTTTTTCGACATTGGTTTTAATTTTTGGTTCTTTTTTCTTTCTCCTTTTTTTCTATCTCACTTCTTTTTCTGTTTCCTTCTTTGCAAAAAAATAAAGAGGACCCCTAACTCCCATCCCCTAACTCCGCACCTAACCCAAAATAGGGCTTATGGGTAGCGTACATGCAATTCAAAGGATACCCTCTTATCCCTAGGCTTATCTTCGTCTTGAATGTTTGCTTGAAATAGCAAAATCACTGCCAAATGATAAATTCAACGTTCAACTTCTAGGTGGTTTAGGCGCAAAATGTAAGATTAGTATTGATTCACCTAAAGAACACCCATATTCCAAGATCCTAATTTAATTGTGAGCTAAAAAGCATCTCGCATAAGTAAGATTTAAGCTCGGGTGTAACGTCAAATTATATGGTCATCAGTAGCGGAATTTTGGCTGTTTGGCAAAGTCTATGGCTCCTTTATTATTCCAAACTTAACAACATTTTGGACTGGAAATGCAGACTAAAGCCGCGGTCACACTACAACGAATTCGGATCGGATTCCGATCCGATTTTTGTGAGTTTTTATTGAAATCTTCTCCACTTCGGGTAAGAAAGAGCAAAAAATTTGCCAACCAGTGTAAATATATGATTTGCATCAGAGGTCTATGAAAATGAAATGTTAACTGATTTTTTCGTGACGTCACACCGACGGACAGCTTTTATCGGACACGCGTAGTCCGATAAAAGTTGTCTGTCGATGTGACGTCACGAAATAATTCGTAATATTTAAATTTTCGTAGTCCAGCAATAAAAATCATATAATTACACAGGTTGGCAAATTTTGGGTTCTTTCCGACCCGAAATAGAGGAGATTTTAATAAAAACTCACAAAAATCGGATCGGAATCCAATCCAAATTCGTTGCAGTGTGACCGCGGCTTAATAACTTTTGGAAGAACCCCGTATGATAAATGAAATTTAGCAAAAACTGTCTAGTTTGTTCAGCTTGAGATCCATGCAAGAGAAAATTTCATACTTTTCCAAATATTTCAATAGAAAACATAACAAATGAATCCCTAGAAAGTCCATCCAATCAAATAATTTATTTCTTACAATACAGATATCGCCCAATAAAGACAATTTTTTATTTCTTCTTTTACAGACTGTGATTCGTATTGTTAGTGCTTTCTCTGATTTCCAATTTTCGAGAAAAACAATTTACTATATGATTTCACTAAATCCAAGGAAGCAGGACAGTAAGCTATCCAGTGAGTCTAGTAGTAACTTATACTACAAATAAGCAATGGACGAAATTATCCCCAGGATGCACATATTTAGTTATTATTACATATTTTGTGAGCCATATATTCTTCGAAAAACTCTCTTGGAATTGTTAATTTTTGACAGGACAGCTGTTAAACTAGTGCTTTCCTCTTTATTAACCGCATATTCAAGTAATATTTTGCATAATATGACAAGACCTTATGAAAAAATGATTGTTTTATAAACTTTGAACATTCATTTTCTTTTCAGGCAATTAATTATGCACGATCACGTTAGTAAATTTACTTGGTTTTTATGTCACGAAGTTCGGCGAATTTTCATCTCCGTATATTTTGTATGGCAGTAATAACTATAATAATAAGGGAAGATGTTCTGTCCGTTACCGCCGTTGTAGACACCGTTGGGGTTGGCATAAGAGCAATACCGGTAACGGCTGCCTTCTGGAAAATAATAGCAATAGCTATAAGAATAACTATAGTAATCACCGCCGTGCCACCAGCCACTTCGATGTCCCTCAGCACAGTTTGTGGCGCTCCTTCCGTCGTTGTCTCGATCGTACGTGCTGAACGCCCTGTTTTGAGTATAATAAAGGGTATAACCTGAAGAGGAAGGGAGAAAGAAGACAAGTATGGTTTAGAAGGACATCATTAGCTCATCAAGCATGTCAATGAAACATTACTAATACGAAATTGATGATTCATTATATAAGGGCTCGATAATTTAGGACATGTGATAAGTGCCGAGTTATTTTGTTTCACAAGATACCATGTCCTTCTTTGTCTTTGTATGAAATTTAATAGGAACAGGTTATTATATTTTCCATCTCAGTAAAATCTTACATTATATTTCACTTTTTGTTTTGTTAAGTGAATTGTGGAGCTGCCTATTAATCATGGCTTAAATATAACATTAATTGAACACAGAGCCAAAATTCAAAATGTTGTTACAGACCTTCCTTGGTAACCATGCGTTTGTATATATCTATCTGCTTAAAAGAAAACAGTCTATCTAGAAGAGGCATTCAGCAAATCAGTAATCCTATCTCAAATTACCAACTCAAGAAGTTTTATATTGTAAGCACAGAAATGTGTGTTATTTTCTGGGTACCTGCGTTTCCAAAACTCAGTTCAGTCTGTCTGGGAGTATTTTGTATCGTTTTTACTATCTTTCTGACATGTTTTTAATGGAATTGTATCCTGTTAACCTTCTAGCTTTGTGCAAAAATGTGAGATGGACAGTACTAGCTACTGTTCTACAAGACATTTTATGCTGCATATGTAAACTAGATAGTATACGTTTGTATGGTGCTAACGTCTTATACTGCTTATTAAAATATGCCGATTTGACTTGAATGGATAGTCCCAAACAACATAAAAAGTGATACTTATGAGACTGATTAAGCGATTGCATCTCATAGCCTAAATTAGTGAGACTGACAGCAAACTTACAACTACTAAGAATATAATGCTTTTATTCCACCTTCTCTTATTTCATTTTGTTTTCCACAGGCTTTATACCTTTAACCACGCAAATTTGTACAACGTATGTTTGAATTACACTTTAATTCAATGGGGGTAGCATATAGCATAGGTGTAAGCTAACTAATACTGAGAGCAACTTTTCGTATGATATACGATATTTGCAGAGTGGTTGTTGAGCTAGCGTTCCCGAAATGAAAGCAAAATACATCAAGCTCAACTAGTAGATAAAAGTTTATTACGATAGTTGACCTACATGTCACGGCGTGGAATGTACGGCGTGGTAACGGTGTGGAACATACGGACGTATCGGTTTAAAGGCAGAGGTTCTCATTCCCAAATGGTTCATTTATCGTGACACAGTTAATTTTTGACCCCTCTTGTAAATCTCACTATCTATCTTGAGAAGCTCCCACGAATAAAATTACTGCCCAGTGGGATTCCTAATGCTAAAGACACTGTACCTTACACTGTTTTGCCAACTCTTAATATAACGAACTTAATATAGTGAACTCTACTGATGTGCAACTTACCATATACACACGGTGGTATGCGTTCATTTGGAAATAGAGCCTA
Source organism: Holothuria leucospilota (assembly GCA_029531755.1). Classification (NCBI taxonomy): domain Eukaryota; kingdom Metazoa; phylum Echinodermata; class Holothuroidea; order Aspidochirotida; family Holothuriidae; genus Holothuria; species Holothuria leucospilota. Next base: position 88,877 of record JAIZAY010000108.1, on the reverse strand, counting down.
GTTTTTCTGTATCTCAATCAAAGCATTGTGACCAGTTACTAGGTTGAGAGGTGTTATTGTTGGTTTGTGCTAGTCCTAATTGTTTCCTCCATTTTTGGACCGAAAAAATACATTTTACACCCATTCAATACAAGAAAAGCTTGCTTTTCACTTAAAATTACTCAATACTACGTTACCTCCGTTCCCACTTCGACTACCAACTTGAGTTACGCGGTATTTGTTCGACTCGTTGTCAATACGAAACCTTGTATATTTGTGGTAACGGTTGGCAAGCGATGAGAGCACAGAGTCAAAACGGTATTCATAAGTAGCTTGTTGTGTTAAGTAATATAACTTTTCATTTCCAATCCAGAATTCTTGTTGTATGTTTCCAAATCCGTTTTTGTAATCAGCCCAGTTTCTGTAAAAGTTTGTTGCGCCATTGATTCGACGTTGGATCACCTGTTACAAAGTATATGAAAGAAAACGCTTATGAAACAAAGATACTAACAAAACCCTGTTTCTACTTTAGTTTCCTTTTTCATGCAATCATGTTGGTTTTCCGCAGCTTAATTGTTTGTCGGGCACATTTTGTTACTTTTATCAGGGAATCACTTATAGTGTCCTTGGGACAAAGAGGAGTTTAATTCCACTTTTCTACTCTGAAAGAAGTTGAAGTTTACGTTCTCGCAATCGATTGTAGCACTTCAGAAAAGTATTCAGTGTCAGCTAGGATACCAGTGTCTTAAATCTTAAGTTTATGATGTTCGGACACTGCATATTATATCCGAAGCTTTCAAGCATGAGTAAACCACTGAAATTGAAAATGTAAGGTGCAGGTCACTTTTTTACTAACAGAAATACGTCTTGTTCACATAATGTCTTATATATTTAAAGGCAATATACAGTCGCCTTAAAATTTTCTTTTAGAAATCAGCAAACTCTTGCAAATCTCCTCTTATTGCAATCCAAACAACTCGGAAGACATTTTGAACATAACCATTACAAACAGTAGGTAAAGCAAGGAGAAATTCCCGTTGAATTTCACAATTTACAAACAAAAACATTGTGACATGATCAAATAGGACAATCATGAACTAGAGTGACCGGGCACATTTACTCTGGTTGGGGTGACTGCATTTTACCTTTAAAAAAAAACAAAATAAAATGTTGCCATCACTTACGGTCCAACCTCCACCATCGATAGTCATGTTACAAAACACATTAAATGGTGACCCAGTCCATCCTGTTGGACGGATAGAATAGACTCCACTTGTGTGCCCGGCGTTCTGTACGTCATTGCAGTCTGTGTATGGGCGTGTGCAGGAGGTTACACCGTCACCTTCATATCCTGCGTTACAGTAACATTGTCGTATACCACTGCGCACTCTACAGGCTGCATTTGAGGTGCACTGGTAGCTACGATCACAGTTTAGTTGATTGTTGTTACATGTACATCTCCTTGAGCAGTCAGAATTCACATATGTATCACCGTTCTGACATTTTTAAAGAACAATTTAAACAGGGCAATATTAAATATTAAATAACTTCATTGTCCCTTCTTACGGTTTTGAAAAGAAAAAAACTGAAATAGGTTTGGAATATATCTTTACAATGATGAACTTTCCAGCGGGCTGAAAGCTGGGAATTTTAATTATTCAGTTGCCACCCAACTCTTGCAACATTGGTTACAAATCTCTTAAGCGGTACTAATGGTAACATAGTACTAGATATTGGAAGCTTTGAAAAGGTCTACGACGCACCAAAATTCAAATTAAAAATCACAGCGGTCGAAAAATGCCCAGACCCGATTATCTCAAAAATGAGGAAGAATTTACATTCAATAATATTTCAGCATATCTTTGTCAAGGATCTAAGGCTAGATTTAAAACCAAATGAAAGTTATGTTTCAAAGCCTTTTCCTCAGTTAATTAAACACCAACATTCTTCTCCTGTCGAAAACTCTCTTTGATTGGCATATTTCTACTGCACAGCATTGTTTCTGCCTGTATTTCTTTGTTCAAGTCTTTTACTTTAACTACACCATAGTTTCCGCTAAGAATTTAAACCATACTTTAAAGGCAGTAGGCAGTCACCCCAATCAGAGTGAGTGTATCCTGTCACCCTTGTTCATGACTGGCCTATTTTGATCATGTGACAATATTTTTGTTGGTGAATTGTAAAATTCAAGGAGAATTTCTCCTTGCTTTACCTATTTTATGTAATAATTATGTTCGAAACATCTTCAGAGGTGCTTGTAATGCAATAAGAGGAGATTTGCAAGAGTTTGCTGATTTTTCAAAGAAAATTTTGGGGCGACTGCCTATTGCCTTTAAAGATGAATGTGGAGAAGGTCTTGACATTTTCGTGTACCATAATTTAAAACAACCTCCTCCAGCACAAATTACAAATTACTCCACGCCATGACAAATGGGAATAGATTAGGGAGTGTAATAAAGGAAAAGTGCTTAGTTTCAGTATTTATCAAACATTTGATTTTATTAATGGGTTTGTTGGTTAGTTGGTTAGGGAATATAAACGGATCAAACTTACAACAAAATTCAAATTAATTTTCACAATAACAAACTTCAATCCTTCCAGCAAGGAAAATGCTACAAAATAATATTGTAAAAGCAACTCACCGGTAAAATGTGTCCATCAATATAACATCCACAACTTTCCTGCGGTACACAATTCCCTCCTTGCAGATAAAATCCATTAGGGCAATAACATCTTTGACCTCCGGAGCAGGCTTCACAGCGAGTAGGGTTAGAACAAGATTTTTGGCAAGTGCATGTTCCGTAAACTTCATTTGTAGAACATATCGATCGGCAAGTGACTCCATTACCAGAGTATCCCGGATTACAGTAACATTTATGATATTCTGATCGCCTTTCACAAGCTGCATTAACATCACATCGGTAGTTGTTATTATATGAAAGCTGTCCATTAGTACAAGAGCACCTCTTAGTACAAGCAGGATCCGAGTAGGAGCTTCCTTCCTAGAAGTAATTGTTCGGAAACGTTCACTTATTTGTTATTTAACACTACCTAAGGTTCATGTAAGATGGACTCATAGGTATATCAGCCAGAAAGTTCAGGCTGTTGTTTCCCCCATTCCCGCTAATAGGATTTTGAAATTATGGGAAATAAGTTGGAAGGATTTCCTCGATTTTGTAGATGTACTCTCCAGCAGAGATGTTTCTTCAACCTAGGAATAATATCTCGTATACTTTTCGAGTAACTCAGTATTACATTACTATCAACTTCAACTACACCTTGGATAACTTCCACTAATAATGCCTCCCGCTTAGTTTCAGTTCGTCGAAAACCAACCACAATAAAACATGTTACATTTAATTGTTAAACCCATGAGCTTTTTTAATTCGTGCTTGTCACGCTTCCGACGTGTAGTTATGTAACGCACAGTAATGGTTTTAGAAGATCAGTTTCTGTTCAAATTGCAGCTGCTTATTATATTACTCCATGCTGTACCTGTTTTTGAGAGTCCAGAGTTTAAAAATAATTAGTAGAGAAAGATGAGAAGTTCAGCCGCAAAAGAATTTATATTTAAAGGTCCGGGTAAAAGATGGAATGTGAATTGTCGCAAATTTGCGATAAACCACAAACGTATTCTCCAGGAGAGATTGCGCAAATCGCTCAGCAAAAGAAAAAAAGTAAGAGAAAAAAGGTTAGTTAGGTAAAATTGCAAAACCACCTTACCGGTAAAATAATTCCGTCAATAAAACAGCTGCAATGTTGCTGACGCACACAATCCCCTCCCTGTTGGTAAAATCCGTTGGGACAATAGCATCTTTTAACTTGATTGCATGATACACAATCAGCAGGGTTAGCACAAGATGTCTGACAACTACAAGTTCCATATACCTCATTTTCCTGACAGATCGACCGGCAAATAACCCCATTACCCGAGTACCCCTCGTTGCAATAACATTGGTGACCGTCCGTTCTGTTTTCACAAACTGCATTTACATCACACTGGTAATCGTTATCACATGTAAGCTGCCCATCAGAACAGGAGCATCTCTTCGTACAAGCAGGATCCGAGTAAGATTCTCCTTCCTGGAATTAAAATTAGTTAAAAGTTAAAGAGGTCTTCCTAAAACATTGCTTGTTTTATATACGATACGATGAATCTGAATCTGCAGCGTAGACATTATCCTTTATTATGCCTTTCCTGTCAAGTATACATGCGTTGTAAGGCTATAAACGGATTTCACTGCCTACCCATATACATGTTTGTATAAAGAGTGATTCAACTTCTTACATGAATTGAATCGAAGCAAAACGTTTAAGGTTCTCTTAATGTTCCCAAACCCGATCACAGAAATTATTTTACGTCTCATTGCATTAATAATAATTTATTTCGTGCAATTAATTGAACCTATTTCGTGTGCGAAGATGACATAGAAACCTAAACCTGGTGTATAACCAGCATGAAAACGTTAGCTTCATTCACAAAGCATCCTTTAGGTACGCAAGTTTCTTCACAGATTTCGTAGCAACCAGTCATTCTGACAGGATCTTTGCAGAAAGTTTGGCATGCACAGCGTTTGTGTACCATTCCGATGGGGCAACTTGTAGCAACACAACCTGGCTCAGAAAACAATAGAAAGTGGTCATTAGCTATGGTCTGATTATTTATAAATAGTCTCAAATTATAATAAGGCCTATGGCAGTAAGTAACAGTTTATATCAATCATAAAATGATGCAGTAAATAGACTCACATAAAACTATCTCTGTATGTTACAACCCCAAATTTTAAAAAGTCTTGGAAAAATGAATAAATATAAAAACTATATTTGCAAACGTTGGCATCGCAAATATTGTAAATAATTCTTATGAATAAATATCATACTTACTAGAATTACCGCTGAACCCTTCAGCATTGACTAGTGTATAATGACTCCACTCATCACTAATGCGGAACTCGCTGTATCTGATGTAAAAAAGGGATCCATTGGACAGCATCATGTCAATACGGAGTTCGTACACTGCTTGGTTGGTTAAATGCGATAGTTTGTCGTTACCGATATAAAATTCTCCTGACAAAAATCCGAAGCCGTTCCGATAATCTTCCCAAGTTCGTTTAAATGTCAACGATCCATCGATTTGGCGCTGAATAACCTGGTCAGTAAAACAGAGTTAGAAATGTACAGCAGGTGTTGGAGATCACTAACAAATTTTTGTACAACTTACAGCATACGAATGGTGGTTGGAATTTCATAAAAATAGTTGAGTTGTACTTAACTATTTTGTTTTGAAATTTTTCTAAGATGGGCAAATTATGAAGCCACGGAGTTGCTAGTAGGAGAAGATATTATGGTAGCCCTTTTCTTAGGGGCCTTCAAGTAACCTGGTTTGCTAGCACTTGAAGATTCAATTAACTTCAAGTCATTATAATTTTAGAAAATTGATGCAACATTAATAGTCGCTTTCCCCTGGAATAAATTACAACTCCAAACGTGAGCCAACGCTTATCAAAGTTGGCAAATATAATATTTGTGACATGTTGAAGATGGATACACCTTTTGCAAACAGTAATAGTTGGCGAAAAGTAAAAGAATGTTACTGCAAGTTACGGTCTTACACCTACTTAAATTTACTTTCTCATTGCATTAGCGCTACACCTGCTTCTTAAACGGTAGTCCGTCTATATAAATGTTGTTGAAATAAGCCGTCTTTTGGGTTATTAAAATCTGTTTTTACTTGACCGTCATCAAGAAAATGTGGATCAAAACATTGTTTCTCTACATCCCATCTATATAGGGTGTAAATAATTGTGAATTAACTTTAACTGGGTATCATTGTATAAATTGTAAAAGACTAGGAAAAGGAGTAGGTCACTCCTGTGGACTCTAGTTATCATTCATAAACTAATATTCCCCTCACAGTGAAAAGAAATGGTCTAGTACAGTGGCTCTTAACCTTTTTCGCCCCATTCCCCACTTTCCAATCAATCGCCAGTCCCATTCTTCCTCTCCAATCAGCCTCTCTATTTATTCCCCCTCCTAACATAAATCAAAAGTGGTTTTCTCCATAGTCACATTCACCGCAAAGAGAATGCCTGTGGACAATGACAATGACCTTTAGGACCGCTTAATGGTCATAACCTGGTAATAACTTGATGACACTGAAAGAACATGCCCAATATCCCTGGAATACAGACCGTAACCTGTTTTCCTAAAGCACCCTAACTTTAATTTGGAGATAATATTCCAATAAATAGTCCTCTACTTTTCCATAAAGCGGTCCAAAGATCCCAATCATCTTCCAAATATGTGAGTAGGCTAAAATGGGTCTGGTACCGCTATCGTACTACCCTTCAGTACTTCCATTCACCACAGTGTCAATCTTTCGACTCGAAAGTAATCTTATCCAACTGGAATAATTGAAAAAAAAAAGATACTGGTAGGATCGGCGGTCAATAATTACCCACCTGATATACCAAAATTACCCCCAAGGGGTAAAAATACCCACCGGTAAAGAACCACTGGTCTAATAAGTTTACGATAATTGGAGTTTCCTAAGTGTCTCCTTCTATTTGCAGCTCCCTGATGAGGCATACTGAGGTAATGTTTAGACAAACACGTTCTTTATCTTTTGTGTCATATCTCATTTTAAGAAATATAATCAACTCACCGTCCAGCCACCTGTCGAAATTTGGTTTTCGCAATACACTTCAAAGGGTTTTGGATATCCATCTGGCTTGATTGTGTAAACACCACTAGAATTATCAGAAGAACATTGTGCATATATTTCTTTACAATCTCTTGGATACTCTGGTTGTTGGTAAAAGAAATATGAACCTTTAAAGAAATTATAAAATGTAAATGATTAGTCTTAGATCTCATCCAATATTGAGAATTTAATCAGATGCTTAAAGGAAACTCATCGTACAAGGGCTGGACTTGGGTTGTTTTTAAAAGGTGTACGGTTTGTCAGGTAATATTGTTCGTATTATGTAAAACCAACACTTCATAAGATCCCTTTTCCCAGGTCTTGTTCTATCAGATTAAATATATAACATTAATTGACGCAAAAAATAAATACTCAGTAAACAAGTAATTTTTCAACTTGAAAACAAATTCCTATTGCTCTAATTGTTGAACGTTTTTATTTTACTGTTGAAAAGAAGTGAAGAGTCTTAAGAAACAAGTATGGGAAACTTTGTTATAAAAGTTTCTTGTAACGAGTAGAAAGCATTCTAATGTGTTTTATTTTACATTCAAGATGGCGATAAGCCATTTTGGTGTCATAACAGTCGGACTTGATATGCAAATGAAATTAACGATCATGAAAATAATTCTCCTTTAAACTTGAAAACATAAAATCCATGAAACTTTACAGAATGAAACATGATTGGATGGTTGTTTTTGATGTAACTCCAATTGGCGATCCTCTTATTTCTTCTTACCAATATATCACATATTTATATGTGGTACTACGGTGTTTTGTCAACGTTCTAACTTCTTTCCCTTTCTTTGCCATATATTCGTACAGAACACCAGTTGATTGTTTGGGTAGCTGTTGTTATGTATGTTATTTGCAAGCGAATGTTAGTAAGTTGCTATTTTATAAGGGGTTACTATGACAGTCTTCTATCCTGTGTTATAATATTTTTAATTTTGTTTAAAGTAATCCATGTACTCACAGTTAAAATAAAAATATTCCGTACCAAACGTTTGTAGGTGATCTAGGAAAATGTAATAGTTCAAGGAAACTTTCCTTGAAAATTATTTTGAAGTGTATTCTTCAGATAATTACTAGGCTTTGTTAGTCATGCATGCTCTTGTATTTGGAATTTACCAAAATTGTTTGGAATGTTCACGAAAACTTGGCACAAAAAATGTTGACTTGGGTGCAAACCTTGTTTTATTTACTCTTTAAAGGTCATTAGCAAACCAATCAGAACTAATCACAAAGTTTGTTTTGTTTAAAACTGATGTAGTGGTGGAACTTAGCTTGTATTTTTGATCTTTGATGATTGGTTTTAAATATGAATTTTATCTCAGCTGTGTTTTTATAAGTATAGTCAACTTTAAAATTTTGTACTTATGTAGATGAAAGATTACCTCGGCGAGATTTCGGAAGGTGCACCACAATGTGATGTTTTGAAAAATACAAAAGATGCATTTAAGTTGAAACAAATTATGTTCAGACAAGCATTGTTTGTATTGGCTGTTCTTTCCATTTGCTGAGATTATGAGTACTTGTCTCTCAAGTTTAAGACGGAGCTTCTTCACAATTTCTATCTTATAATAGAGTTAACTTCTTACAAGGGGTTGAAATTAACTTCTTACAGGAGGACTGCATTCGATTGTAGAGACATATAACTACGTTTGGAGAACAAGTTCATTTATGCTCATTTCTACTACCTCTTAGTACGTCCTTCAAGTCTTGGTCAGACAATTGTAGGCTATGCTATACTTTATTTGTTGCAATTGTAATATATTCCTTATTATGCTTCTCTTGATCTTATGTTTTCAATCAAGTTTTCTTTCGGGATTTGTTCTCGGACACTGATGTGTTCCAGGTCATCTGTTTTCGCTTATCCTTGAGATAAATAATAGAACCTTAAAAAGTGTCTTTACATTCAAAGGCTTAAAATAAATATTTTACTACTAAATTCCAAAGATAAAATGTTAACAACTTACCCTCGAGACAGTTGACTGAAGTGATCAGGAAATGTGGTAAAAGTAACAAGAAAATACTACATGAGTGACGATGAGAATTCATGTTGACGGTGAAGCTATGCAATAAGTTATGTCCACCATGGTAGATCTAGCATTCGGAGTAGAATCACATGATGTTGCACAGCAGTCCTACGGAAGAACTTAAGTTCAAACAAGAAATATAGGTAATGACCAAACGCTTTACGTTAAAGGCATTTAGGTAAAAGCGTAGATTACCACTTAAATAAATATGTAACGAAATGCTTGTGAAGAAGACTTTAAAAGATTCCCTACACAGGATTTTGGTGAGATAAATTGCCATTCTCCCCATACAGACGTAACTGCTAAGGGAGACATACGTCAAGTAGACTGGGCGTGGCATTTACGCTTGTTGACCTACGAGCTTTTCTCTTTACAAGACGCTAGTTCTATTCAATAATTTAATCAAACGAGAGCATAACGTACAAACATTATCTTTTGCAATTTAAGGCAACCTTTAAAATGTTACCATCGAAGTAGTCAATTGAAGAGGGATGAGAACCTAGGTCTCCCCATAATTCAAAGAAAGGAAAGAAATAAAAAAATAAAAATTAAAGGAGGAACAAAGAAAATGGATTGTGCACCCCCTTGAGGGAAATTGACAAGATTAATAAAACCACCTAATAATTATGTGAACAAGGGCTCGATTTTTCAAAAAAAAATTCTTAGAGTACTTATTTTCATTTCTAGATGTCAGTACATCTACTGAGCAGTATAATGAGACTTTTAGTAGGCTTTGGTCGGGATGCAGACCGTTCTGATCTCCGTTTCCTAGCTAATTCGACTCATAAATAATGGGCTTTTGCTACATTTCCGGGCTGTGCAGTATTCACTCTGATAAATAAAAAACGGGTTCATGGAAAGTTTTCTGGGTGCACTTATCTTGATAACCCGTGACCAAGAGACCCCATTTGACCGTGCTTTATTTCCAAAACATTTCAAGAGTCCCTACCGAAGTTAAGTAACTTAAGCACTTGCACGTTTGGGCTCCCTCTTGACAAACTGACACTTTCTCTGCAAAGTACTGGATCCATGTTTGCTAGTTTTGCCTATCTTCTTTTTCTAAACGCATTTCTCAGATTGGTGAAATGAATACATTTGAAAAATGTAACGACAACAGCACTGAAATAAGACCTCAAATTTTAGAATATTAGCTTCGCAGTTTTTTCTTTGTTGAACAACATTGTGATGAGTATGACTTTTATTTTGTAATTTTGCAGCAACAGCCGGCAGACCCTACACAGAGGTTAACTCTTGAGGTACTTTATTTTTTGCTCTGTAAAGATTTGAATACAACCCCAACTGCGCACAACGGTTTGCTACTGATGAAGTTGCCGCCATATTAGAGTAAAATGAGCCTGACAACAGAAACCGGTGTAGCTTGGTCATAACAACCAAACATTTTTGTATTCAAACCCGAGCCTTCTTAAAAACCTTTTTATCTTTCGCATGAAATCACGCAATATGTTTTTGGGTCTTTCTTAAAAAAGTACAAGGTTCACCGACTATGGTAACGTCAGATGGTGACACCACCTACTCTTACTTTACTTTAACAGCTGATAGACGTGAATGAAAATGAACGTTTCAGCTGTTGTTTTCAAAACATAAAACCTTCGTACAGTAATCTATGTTGTACACGCACTTCCTTGTTTAATCCAGTTGTAAAGCATGGCTTCGAAGATGTCGTCAGGTTCTCTTCTATGTGTAAACAAGAGCTAGTGTACTACTAAAGAAGCAGTATCTGTTCTTTCAGCCAGTCTAGGATGGAACCACGGATGGCAGATCCATGATGTAGAGGTATGAAGTTCGAAAGGTTCGTCAGGTCAATCTAAGTGGCCTTTCTGATGACGTGGCTCCTTCGGGTAGCAGAACTACCCTCGTGGGTAACATTTCGTTTTCGCTTTTCGGGATCTAGCCAAAGGAACTTTTGGAAAAATATTACCGAAGAAGCAGTTAAATTAGTTGGATACCTTTCCCATTAAAATCTGGAGAAAATAAACCAATAGCGATGTTAAATCTTTTAGGAGAAAATAAGCTAATAGCAACTGGTTAAATCTTTCAAAAGTTTTGTGTTGTTATTTTAGACAAAATACTGTAAAACAGGGTTCATATCCTGACTGTACAAAAATAATTCATTCAAAATGTTAAACATATATAAAACCGGTTGTTATCTAAAGAACACATTGGGTGTGGTAGAATCAACTACTCTTAGTGCATTGTAAACGCGTAGAAATTTTCATTATTTCTTCAAAAAACCAGAACAGATCTCCCTTACTTTCCTTACTGAAAGTATTTCCTGCTAGGACAAAATAGAAGTTTTTAGTACAGAAAACGAAAGTTTGAGAATTGTAAAACTTTTCTAAAAAAAAGTACAAAACCTCCATACACAATCCTTGCTTACAAACTTTGAACATCACATTTGGAACGATAATAGATTGTGTCAATATCGTACGGAATAGCATGTATTTGAAGTTTCTAAAACATATCAAACATGATGTAAGATAGTAGTGCCTAGAGGTCAGGGAAGGAGTTGAGCTCTTCCCATGTCATACGATGTAGAACGGCAATGTGTGAAAGCTAGGCACATGATTTCAGAGGAATATCTCTAGGTTAAACAAAACAATTTGTATTTGATCATTGCTAGTCTTTCTTGTCCAAATTTCTATCTTCATTATTTGTTTTGCCAAAACATGCCTTTCGTAACTGTATTAATTCTGCGCATATTCAATAATGAAAATTACACACTAACTTAACTGGCAACAAGCCAGTCTATCTTTACAAGGCTTTTCATAGCAAAGAAAAAGTATATCCCGTTGAAAGTAAAGGCTACTTACCCACTTTTTGTCTTTCTTCAGAGCGTTTTTTAAATTCTTCCATATTATCCAGTCAGTGTACACAGCATAATTTCAACTAACACTATTAAGCAGTTGTACGTTCTTGTTGAGAAACACAAAGAAAGGCGTAGCTTCAATGAAAAAAAGCTCTCCTCTATCCAGAAAAGTGTTACCCAATACTTCCTGCCTTATCGCTGATCTAACTTGGCAGTTATGACTCTTTGAAGACGGATATTGTAATGGATATAATGTGCCCATTGTGAAAACGAAGAAAATGATTAACTGCAGCTCATCTGATATCAATGGACATAAGGAATTCAATTTAGTGTGGTTAATGTTTGCACAAATAAAGCTGTCATATCAAAACAGGGATATGTTTCACATTGGAAAAACTTTACAAATCTGTAGGTATTAAATATATTATTTGCCTTAATTCAAGGCCGATAATATTAACAGCTTTGGTGCAATTGAGAAGTTAAACACAAGTAGTGGTTTGTTTCAAGAAAGAAAGCATTAGAGTGACGAAACTTTTGAATGGGGAATTAACAAAGTACGTGATCGAAAACAGGAAACTATTAATGTGCGATGTTCAAAAGTTTGTTCAACTCAAAACGACAAAAAATCCTTTGACTTATAAAAAGGAGGTAACCGACAATCCCTGTAGGTAGGCAACGAAGAGGGTCCTGCTCTCGCGCAGACAATTGTGCACATTTTTTTTTAAATCCATTTACTGAATAGATTGCTCAAACAATTTTTTATCTATACAAAACCAATTTCTCAATTCCCTCTTGCAATAGTGGTTTCCATAACCTGCTTTTCAGCATTCCTAGGCACAGCCTGGGAATAAAGGTGCACTACTTGCTTAAATTTAAGACCTAAATGAAATAATCTACTTAAAACAAGTTAGTACTGAAGTTGTCGAAAATTTAATTATCCTGATTGAAGGCCCGTGACAAAAAAAGGGGAGGTCACAAAAAAAGGTTCGTTTTTTCATGAATTTCCCCAAGGAAATCTGCTAAAATTTGCAGTAGACCTGCTCGTATGATGTTGCCAGCCTTTACAAATGGCCCCCATCCAAGTCCAAACCCTGGATCTCCCGTACACTGGTAACAAATGGTGTTGCTCTGACTACATGATACACGCCTCACACCTGTCTTTTGTCTAAAAGTCTTAAAGGGGAATTGCAAGCATACCAATTTGGATCAGTGTAACCAAGTATCCAATTTCACAGAAAGCTCTTTAAAACCATAGGACAATTTTTTTCCACACAGAATTGTACAATATTTATGTTTTGAAACATCATAAAAGATGTTATAAGATATAAGATTTTGTTTGTGAGAGTTAGCTGTTGCTTCAAAATAAGTTTGGGGGGACTGCATATGTCCTCTGAGCAGTTTATCTAACCTGGAAGTACGGTAGAATTGCAATCGCCGTCAATAAGCTGTGTTGCTTTGTGTTGTTTTATAACTATATTTGGTCAAAACCGGAAATTTTTCAATAAAATTTTACCTCATATGTTTCAAAACGTTACACCAGACAGTACGTAGTCTGCGGGGATGGGAGTGTTGGGGCAAGGAGGACTAGTAAGGTAAATAAGAGGAGATATGCAAGAGATTGCTGACTTTTCAAAACAAATTTGGAGCAACTACTTTTTCCTACTAATAACATGCAGAAATCAATTAGTTAAATACCCGCTTTTATCCTGTTTCCTGAAATTGATACAAATTGATTTACTGAATAACTGTTTTAAACATTAAGTCTCACAAATTTTTAGAAGCAACTTTGGAGGTCTCGAAAGTGTTATACCTGAAAATGTAGGAGGCATTTTTGACAAAAAGCTCTAGGCTACGAACTAACCGATGGCGGTAACCCAGGCAGAGCGCCCTCAGAAGAAAGGTCCGCACGGGGCACTACTTCATAGTATTGGCTGTGACATGGCACCCTACCATGATACAGCAGAAAAAACGCAAAGCAATGTGATTTTCTTAAAGAAATAATCAAATAAAAGCTTTGCCAAAGTTAGCATCATTTTGTATCCAAACAATCTTACAAAGCAAGAAAATTCCTCAAGGAAAGGGGTCTTAGGCAACACCCCCTCCCTTACACCCAGTCCAAATTATCTGGAAAAGGCACTAAAAAGTTTAAATTCCTAAACATGTAACCGGTTCATGCATTCCCAAAGATAGCATGATTTTATATCTCAATCATCTTACTTACACGAATTTTCAAAATGTATGTGATACATCCCGGCCCTTAGACACCCCACAAAGACATTGAATAATGAGAATTTGTATTAACATGCACTTAGGTTCAAAGCTTTGCTAAAACAATACCAACTTGCAACTTAATGACCTTATATAGATGTCAACCCCCTCTAAGACCCTTATCTCAGGGGAAGTACTGGATGAAAAAAAGAAAGGATCTACCTGGGTGCCAACTATCCTAGGTACGCCACTGGACAATGTGATGAACAACACCCGGGATTTCGCCCAGACTAAGGCCCTGCAACACCTCAACATCTTAAATGATGGAAAGATTTTCAAAAAGGAAGAGACAAATCCTCCCCTTACATTAAGGCAGAAATGTCAAGTTCAAGTTACGGTGGGTAAAGTCCCCCTCTACCCTACGTAACTATTATTTTCTACTGAAAAGTATCTCTTTTGAAACGTGTCTGAATAAATTGTTTATGTCGTAAATGTGCTAACAAGGAAGTCAGCAAGTTGCCAATGTAAAGTAATTTAAGTTTTAAGTTGTTCGTAAGAGCTTCCTGCAATTATATAACAGACAGGTTCCAGCCAGGAACTAAGCCGGACTTGAAATATTAACTTCTTTAAGTCATTTCAGACCTGGATAAAGCATTATCTAAAGCTAACAAACGAAAAAAAGCAGAAACCTCAAAATTACATCACGTTTTGGGAAATATAGATGACCTACCACGCCATCTTTAAAAGCAGTTCCTTTTAATGTGGCAAAATTGTTTGTCAGTACGGGAATATTCCTCGCAAAAGTTAAGAAGTCCCCAAAGTGGTTAAGAACAATTATTCCTGAAAGGTTCCTTTGGGTGTTTACTATAGCTGACCTTTAACAAAGAAATGACTAAAGCAATACTGTAATCTTAAACCTTGACGTCCAAGAATGAGACTCGGTGGCAAAAAATCCGCTATTCTTCATCGGCTTTGCATGTGAACATATTGTAGCGTGAAGGAGGGTTCTTCACGAGTACGGTGACGTAGGAAGCATCAATTCTTTAATATAGCGTAGAAGGCTTATTGGATTGAAAAGTATATATAGTAGCAAATCTTGTGATTCGAAACTATTTACCCATGGTTTAGTCTTGTTGTAATGAGTTACGATGTTGTCTTGAAATGATAGGGTATCAGGTAGTTTTCATTTGCTTGTATCATTAGAAGGTCTTACGTACAGAATGTATCAAGCCTCCAATGAACAACACAGTACAGCACACAACCTTCAAACTTTTGTTTTCAGTTTTTCACCACATGATGTATCAGATTTTTTTGACCCTGCCAAAGTTTCAAGTTAGCATAAATCTGCTATTTAACACTTAGAAAATGCAAAGTCCTGTCTTAGTTATTTTCTTTCATTCACTCTCCGTGAAAAGTAAAAAATGTGCTTTTGAGGAGGCATTGCAATTTTCCAATTTAAATTGATGTAAATTTGAATTAATTACTTCTTAGAAATATTGTAGTTTTGAAAAGAAACACCTTGTAGGATTTAGTAAATAAAATAAAATAAAAAAAAACACAGAAGCCTAAAAATTACATTACGTTTTTGGAAATACAGAAACTAATTGCCGGAGGACTCCTCAAGAAAGTGAACACATTCCAAAGAGGGTAATTAACAACTTTTAAAGGGGAACTTCATAGTTCCTCTGGGTGTTTACTCTAGTTGACTTTTGAACAACAGTATGAATAAAACCTTAAACCTTGACGATGGAGAATAAGACTCGGTGGTATAGAAACCTCAATTCGTCGATAGTTCGTGAATGTTGACATATTTAAGGTGAAATTTTTCATATACTGAAAGAATATATTGGTAACACAAGTGGTAATTTGAAACGTTTTTCTGGTGTTGAAGTTGCAGTGTAGTCAGCTCAGGTCTTATTCGCGAGATGAGATTTCGGCATTTATTTTTACCATTTGAAGGTATTATGTACTGAATGTATCAAATTATTAATAGGAAGCCATTCAAGTTTGTAGTTATTATAAATTTACAGTACAAAACTAACGCCCTTATCAAAAAATCGAGTTAAATTGCCGATATTATGGGGAGTATTAACGTTATATCGTATTTTTATGTTAAGATTTCCTTTTTGTAGGTTTGGTACAAATTGTAGAACTCGTCATTTGGAACATTCATAATGTTGATTTTCAACCTAGAAACTTATTTTTTGAACAGAGTAGCTATCTTATGTTTAGGTACGGACTAAAATTTCATGTGTTGTTTTGTATCAGTGATGTTAATTTAAAACTATTATCGCCACTTCAGAAAACACTTTATAAGCTTTAATTTAAGCCATTTATTATGCTTCTTGCTTGTTGCTTTTTGGGGATAAAGCGTTCCGAAATTTTGTTCATTAAACATGCAGTTAATGTTAATTAATACGTAAATTTGGCTAATCCCAATGCAAATAACTATTGAAGAGTTAGGAATGTACACATTTTGGGGTCTCCACCCACAAGGTTTTTTGGAAGGCCTGTAAAAATTATTTGTTAAAAATCATTTCATTACCAGAACCTCCCCTTAACAAGCGCCCCTTCCTTTCATTATACCTCAGTGTTCTTCGGTCTACACTTCCATAAGATATTGATATTGTTTCATTATAACCAATGGCTTGTAACACTACCTTTATTCTATTTTCCGTACTGCAGAACACAAACTTTGTTTTCTATTGTATTGATTTTCTTAATTCTATTACATTGTACTCTGTCTTATCCGTTGTGTGTGTGTGATCACCCCTAAAACCTTTGCCACGTTCCCAATGGATAAGGCTGGTTTGTCATCTGTCTTATGTATGTACATTTGAGATGTAACACTGGTGGCAAATAAAAATGATAAAACTGAAACTGACATAATTTCTCAGCTTAATTTCAGATAAGGAAATTAGTAGAACAAAAACTTGCTAGGCTTCAACAAGTAGTTTAACTCAAACTTGCATATTGCTAAAGTTTAGTCAATAGCATACGTTTAATTAATTGTGTTGTGTTGTGGTCAGAAATAGGTACTTGATTTCTTTATTCATCTGCTGATCAGTAGTGGTAAAGGATTAACTGTTTAGATCTCATTTTCAAATCACTACTAAGCTTTTGGTTTCTCAAGCGTTTCTTGAATAGAACACAAACGTCTTTGTGGTGCATTTAAAGCATAAAGCAATGGTATGGCTTGAAAGTCATTCAACAGATGATTTAAAATATGGACAGTTTAATGTGTCCACCAGAAGGCATAATTACAGACAAAAGTAACTTTGTTTTATATTTTCGTTTTTCAAACTGTAAAGAGATAGAAAGACAAAAGGTTGAACCAGAAGTAGAGCAACTTTCTGATTAACATGGACAGTAAGTTCTCCTGTCGTCTAGACAATATTCTTGACAAAGACGTCACATAAACATCTAGACTTTTATATACAGAGGAGTATTAGGTAACCTTGCTTATATAACGGATAATACGAATCACGAAGACTGATTAGACAAAAAGCTTTTAAACAGGTGGATAAGAACAAAGTGTGCTTTCTTTCAACTGTGCAATATACTTTTCCGTTGTCTAGACACCATCAATGAAAAATTCTCTGATCTTGTCCATATGATGCGTAATACGAGCCACGAAGAGATAACAGAAATTTGAAAATGCGTTTAAAGAGTCTATTCACAGTGAATTTTTTAATTTTTAATCGAGATGGACAACATACTCTACCATTGTCTAGACACTAGTAGCGAAAGAAAGGTTTCTCCCTTTACAACAGTCGATAAATACCAAACGTATACAGGATGGTACTTGAAACAAGAAGTATCAATTAGTTAACCAACGCTTCATACAAGAACTCTTATTCAATAAACTAACATGGACAATACATTCTACCATCATCTACACATTATCATTGAGGAAGAGTGTTGCTTTTGAGATATGATCATTGGCCATAGGTAGAACGAACCACAGGAGGATGATCGTTTAAAAGACAAATCAATAATGAAGCGCATCGTTACAAAATTAATGGATAGTGTGGATCTCATCTAGACATTATCAACGAGGAAGAAAGAGTCCTTTGAGATGACTGATGCAAATTGTAATGATCATAAGTTTTTAACAACTGAGGGTGAATAGGACCTGATTCAAATAAGAACCGTGGCATTTCACAGATCTTCCTTGTACTTTCTACTTTTAATGTAAAAATCATGAGAATGGGTTATGGTATCATTGAAATATGAATTGTTATATTTTGTATCTCCTCTGTGGATTAATATAACCCAAAGTGCGAGAAATGGTTTACACCTTACCACTCTGATGGTTCATTTGGAAAACACAATGTTGACAAGGTAAAATTGATGTATGACTTAACCTAATTAAGAAGAATAGTTTCAATTCAGACCTAATTATCAATTGAAAGGTTAGAACACGGAAATTTCGATGACATCATGTTTTCCCTCTAATATGTAAATTTTACTGATGACGTCATTTTTTATGTTTTTCTTTGTTTTTATGACATTCTCTTAGTCCTTTTAGGCTAGGAAAATGAGTGAACCTCCTTTCTTTGCCGACGCACCGTTTGTTTAAAGCAAAGATTGCATTTCCGATACACAAAATTCTTATATCTTTTATACAACGGTTTATACATGAAGAATAATAGCCAATGTACAGTTGAGAATTCCACAGAATTCTGTTAATGGTAGACAGAGTCGTCCCTGTAATACTGGCTTTCGTTTCAGCCATCTCGACTCTAGAGACTAAAAATGAGTACAGAAAGAGTAGTAATCGTAGTGTCATCTTGTCTCTCTTGAAAATCCTCCTCAGTCATACTGACAGTCGGAGCTAGAATGCATTTATATGTACATATATACAACTGGGTAACAGTATATACAGTGTAGCTTTCTGTTACAAGTTACCAAGTTGTATATATGTACATATAAATGCATTCTTGCTCTAATTGTCAGTATGACTAAGGAGGATCCTGAGGAGGATCGAAAATTTTCAATAGAGACAAGATGACAATAGCCAATGTGTTCATCAACATTTAAATATTTTTAAAATGATTCTCAAGCCATTGCATACTCTTCCTTTGAGTACACCGTTTTCACAGATTTCATTCTTCTGCTGCCTTTTGTTTGTGATGGAAAGAACAAGGCATGTATCCAGTCAAGGCACTGAAAGAGTGGGTGATATATAGCCCTCAGTAGAGGTCAAATATTTTTCAGTGGCGAAAAATATTAAAAAAAATAATTTTCTTTTCAAGACATTCCACGGAGGACAAAAGTTTCCTATGGAGAAATGTAATCAGAGTGTCCTTAACAACAAGGTCACACTTCAATGCACCGCTTTACTTCTCACAGAGATTTGTTAAGCAAATGCTCTTCTCTCCTTCAACATCTCTTCCCGCCGCGGGCCCAGACAGGCTACTACATTGTGAGAAATGACTTCTTCGTAGAGTAGTTTCTTTCAAAATGGTGTTTGTGGCATTTCTGGCATGCTACAAAAATCTAATAAGATTACACTTTGATATTCTTGCACACAGAGTAACAAATTGGCTCAAAATTTTATTCCTTGTTTGAAAATATTGTTTTAGCCTTCGATGAAAAAGAGGGAGACGACCAATGGATGAATTTGCAGACTTCACCGATTGCAATGACGTGTAGAATGCCCTTTACACACAAGACTGTATATACTCTATCCGTCCTACTGGGTGGAATAGACCAACGTTCCATTATTTTCTGTAATGTGTCCATCGATGGAGGAAGCTTGACGGTAAGTTTGATAATTATTCGGCTGTTACTGTAGCAGGACTTTTTTTTTAAATTTACTGTCCATTATGGAAATTTTAAAGCTTGAAAATATGAATGGATACTGTGAACCTTAAAGATGCTAGTTTATCGTATCAAAAAATATAACTTGCGTGGGCTTCCGGAGGTTTCAAGGGCTCAACCACCTGCCGACGACCATTGAGTCTCGTCTAGATTTGCTGATTTGTACTAAATATAAGAAATAAAAGGTTTTTCAATTATGAAGTGTTTAGTATGATCCTTGGTGTCAATACGTCCACTCTAGTTTCCATTTTGCCTATTTTCTTGACATCAATCATTAAAGTTCACGTTTATCTTCAATTTTTAAGTAAGTTAATACAACGTCGCATTCACGATTTAACCATATTCTACCAAAAACTGGATGTATTACAAGGAAGGATTTGGCAAGATTACACACGAGTTCCCTTTAGGAATAAAAAAAAAATGTCATCTTCAAACCCAGTCCACGTATGAATACCGATTTGATTATTTTCATGGGTCAACTGTGTATTACCACCGTGTACTAGCAGTATATAATTGGTTCTCGGACTAGAACCATAGCAACGGAGTGGGGCTTGGGGGCGCCAGCCCCTCGCTTAAAATCATCGAGCCCCAAAGCCCCCCCCCTCTTGTCACTGGCGAGATCTGGGACGAAAAAAGTTGACTACTCAAATTGATAATGATAGAATTTGGCTGCGGAAAATCACCATTTCAATCAGTTTACTGAAATCCATTGAGATAACTCCACTCCGAATAATTTTGAATAACTTTGGATAGATTGTGACAAACTTTATGTGTCTGAGAATAAAATATATGGGATATATTAAAATCTCAAATTTTCTTGGTACAGTCAGCGCCAACTCATGGTGGCGCTCCACTTAGGTAGTAAACGGGATTCAAACTTGCAATCCTAGGACTCCAAGTCCGGCCAGCTGAGGTAATCCTTCCCCACAGAAATGTGTTTGAGAACAAAATTAAATCAAACTTTACATTTTTTCACGAAAACTATAAGTCTTGATGGCTGCTATCAAGCCTGGTAATTGCCGTTTCTAGCGATCTGAGATATATTAAAATCTCAACTTTTCATGGTACGCTCCGCACCCACTCATGCTGGCCCTCCTCTTAGACAGTAAACCGGAGGCCCTCCACAAAAAATTCCAGCAGAGTCTCCAAACAAAATATTTTAGCTCTCCCACGGAACCAAAGGTATGTGTTAACTGATTGTTGCGTATCTGTCAATCACAGCAAAGTTAATCAAGAAGAACTAATCTTTTTCTGGTCATATTTAATGTCTACTTATTGCAATGGCCAGATGTTAAGCCTAATGTATACTTCCTATCATGACTATGTGTAGCAAATTCATTTCAGTTGTTAAGTTAACCAACCACTCGCAACCATATCAGTGTATGATATACGTCAAACAAATGATGACCACCCCAAGATATCTAATTTTAGTCTAACTAGTTATAATTGGTAGATGACAAATAGAGTAGCCCTTTTGGAATCATAACTTAGCTTATATCACTCATTTGTGAAGTTAAACACGTAATTTTATATGTTTCAAAATAAAGATTAGAAATGAAATTGTACATTGAATTTTTAACCAAATTAGCTCAACCTGTAGAACTTTCAAACATTGCCGGACACTTAAACGGTCCCAAATTGATAACTTAAAGACCATAAACCTCTACATTGAGAAATGTGAGCATACACATTCGTTAAGAATGGACAGGTTAAAATTGATTTCAACCGAATATGATCAAGGGACACCGACTCTAGATGTTGCAAATTATTTGAATATATTGGGTTCTTAATAGTTCAAACTAAAATAAATCTAGTCATATATCTGAAAATTTTTAATCGAACTTGAAAGAATGTTTTAATTTTGATTTTATTTGTAAAGCGGAAAAATAATTTTGTTAAAATTGAAGTCATAGCAACTTGGATGTATTAGTTATGGGGAAAATTATAGTGCTGCTATTCAACATTTCAAAATGACATTTTTGATATCGTCGTTTAAGAAAAAAGTTACCATAAGCTGGTAAAATATTACTTAGTACCTGCGTCATAGACGTAAAACAAGCAGTAATGCTTTAGACACATTAAAATTCAGTCGATTTAAAATGAAAAGCTTAAAGCTATGATCAGGGAAGTTGCATTAATAGACACTATAATTTTACTGCCACTAAATAACAAAACAAAATAAAACACATCTGACATAATACAATTTTCGCACATAACGTGAACCGTCCCCTTCCGCTTTCCTTTAAACTGACTGGTTCTTATCAATTTAGTTTGAACACATTTCCAATCCGACATACTCCTGGTAGTTAAATGTAACTTAAACTGTACGCTCAGACTGATAATATGTAAAGCCTGAAACACCTTTTTGGTTGATTTTGTCATATAATTGATTTCACATACTTTATCTGTTCCTCTTTCATTAAGATTATAGCCTTTATTATACTCTAAATACAGTTAAGCAAATACGACCAGGATAATGGTTAACGTAACAAGTGTACTGAACGACATCGCCGCGGTATGGGAATTTATAGTACTACTACGATTTGTCTTTTAACGATATCTGTAACTTTCAGATTGGAGGTAGGTAGGTGTCATGCACACATACCAATGCTAAAGGTAACCTCATTGGTGACAATGTAGAGAACATTCACATGACGGTGGTTCTTAGTGCAATATAAGAAAAACGCAGATAAAACAGGACGAGGTTGATTAACTGATAGTTTAAACCTATCTCATGGAATCTCGTGTACCTTAAACTTGATGAATTTTACCGGTGGCATTTTGATGTTCGAAAGGAAGTTAACGGTGTAATGAAAGTTCGTAGCTGAATTGAGTCTGGACTCTGTTGGTGGTTATTTTACTCCTCACTTTTTCCTACTAATATAGTGGATGACATCAAACAACTGCTGGTATAGTTAACTGTACACGGAAAAGCTGCATGATCAGCAGCTTTACCATCTCTTGGGTGTATCACTGTTAAGACAGATAAAATACATGAAAATATTCATTTCTGTCCAGGGAAACTGATACAAAAATCACCAGAATCATACTGGAAAAGAAACATAAAGAATACTTGCCTTTTTTGGGAATCGAATCTGATTAATTGTAGAACTGGGTATCCAAGAGAAGCAAAAATGTTCATCGTAGTTTGGTTTGCTATATATTTTGTTTTTCTTACTAGCAACAGATAAACAATTCTAATTAATGCTTTCAGTATCTAGGTTAAACCAAGCCTAATGGAAATGGAAGTGGAAAGCCATTGTTACAAATTTTGGCTACTTATCATTATGCAAAGACCGGTACCATAAAGGGTTGTCTGGTCAACTCCTTCATATGACTGGGTACTGCAGTACACAGCAGGACATGAAGATGACCCTAACAACTCATCTATAAACCCCAAAATAGGTGACGGCTATATAAGTATTATCCTTCTGCAGATATGTGAATAATGCTGTGGTTAGTGCTTATTCCCATGGGCATTTCACTCTTGTCTATACCCTTGCATCGCTGCCTTCACCCATCCTGATGTAACGACACAATTGCAGAATACCCCGCGAGATTGAAGTTCTGTTTTAGTAGGCTACTGGGCTACGCATCCACAAAATTCCTTAATCATATCCAAAGAGTAATTGTATAAGTTTCATAGGTCAGTCGTTCTCAAATAACATTTATGCCTAGTTTCTGTTTCCTTGCAATTTCCCAAAGGAGCTTCTATTTGCTGGGTATTCTGCAATAACTCCCATGTAACCTTATTACTGACCCTGACGTAAACTCAACCCCCAGTCTAGAATGGTGCAAGCGCAGTACAACACAAGAATGACGCCCTGTATTTACCATGTTTTAGTATAAGTAAGCCTGACTTCAACTGTATCAAGTTAATAGACTTATAACTCCTGGTCTATGCATCTTTACAAAGAAAAAGTGATGTAGAATAACATTTGGGGTTACGACATTTGAGCTCCTGCAATTTGGTCATTTAATACTAATTCTGGAAGAAACAATTTAATCTGAAAATTCCTGTAGACCCAGCCCACCTCTGCCTAATTTTTGATGGCCCTGTTCAAAGGCCTCTGGTAGATTGGTATGACCAGTCGCGAAAAGGCTCCCTGCACAAAATTCGCACAAGGACAGCCTTTATTGTTTTAGTGTGACTTACCAATGTGCAACATCAGTGAAGTAAAATGCCTTAATTTTAACTTCATCGAGAATTGAATACAAAATTTTGATAAGAATCTTACCATTCAAATCAGATACAACTCCCTCTTCGTCTCTGGTTGATGCAGATGCGGAAAGGTTGTAGTATGTTTCTGAAAGTGAAAAAATGGTGTAATTTGTATGTGCTTCAGTGTAAGCTCAACAGGGTAGGGACTCTTTTGCCTCCTCCTATAATGGCTGCCCAGTCCCCATGCGATCACCGCTGTATCGGGAAGTCCACCTTCTAGTTCCTATATGCTGCTCTATGTGAAAAACCCATTTAGTCTTACACGATATTTCAAGGAGGGAAACTTTCAGGAATCTCATAGTTTGTATAAAGATGTCCAACGGTGAACTGAAGATCCGTATTGCTTATGGTTGAGGGTAAAACGTTATTAGAGGTCGTCGAAAGTCACGTCGTAAAAACCACTATAATTTGAGGGATAAAACTTTCGGGTATCTCTCACTTAGCTTGTAGACGCGTCACATTACGTTCAAGAAGTATACTCATATTGGTGGTGGCCCAAAGTCACGTGAGTTCATTAGAGGTCAAGTTTGAAAAACTTGTAAGAATAGTATCTTACTTACTATTAATAACATATTTCAAGGATTTTCATGCTGCAGACGCCTGGCACCGTCCGGCACCGCCCAGGTACCACCCAGACTGAGTGAACTTGATATGTGCTATTTTCTCTGGTCAAGAAATCATGCAACGGACGTTCTACCCTCCTAGTTCCTTGCCTTAATTAGACTACGTTTACTTTCTCAAGGCACTGCATCCTGAAGCTAAAAGACACAAAATCGTATTTTCCTATTTCATCTATTGCTTTTGACATTATTTTCACAGGATGATGATAATGCTGATGTGATCAAGATTTGGTCCTCAAAAGGACTGAGAAACAGGCAATCGGAAAAACCTTTGACTACGTGAAATCATCAACATCTAGAAATGTAGTCCGCGCAGTGGCCGAGATTTTCCCGGATATTGCTGCAATAAACTCAAAGGAAAAATAGCCCATATTCGAGCTTCAAAGCAGACAAGTGGATATTCACGGTTTGAGCATCCACGGTTACGTCACTGGTTGGCACAGGTTGGTATAGAGCGTGCGCAAGACCATACGGTTGTATGTTAGGGTTTGCGCGTGTAACCGCTTACGTGATTGCACCCAATAAGTAGACGAATTGGAATCTACCTTTCATTATGACAAGAGTGTAAGCCCGGCTTACCAGCTCTTTTGCCAACCGGCCGTGGCGCCCTTTTGTTTCTAAACATGAAAGAGTATATATCGGCATCCTTTGCTGAGCACGTAATTCAATACAAATACATAGCACGGGGAGTTTTTGTGTAATGTGTATTTTAAACTTAACTTCTCTAGAAATTAGACTTCTTATTACACCTATCTTAAAAATTACTTATGGCTTGGGTCGTTTCAAAATTTTATTAAGGAATTTTTCCGTTAAGAAAAGGTAAAAAAAATTTGAACAAAAGTAAAATACTTCATTTAAAAGGACTCTATGTGTTAATTTGACGGTTGATTTTGCAATCAATCTATCATTAGAACGGAGAGGTCCTGCTGGTAATGCGGTAATATTTTTAATCGAAAGTGTATACAAAGGGGGAACATTTTGGCAAGTTTATTGGCTGTTAAGACTTTTGCTGAGAAGGTTGCAATTTTAACTTATCAAATGTTTCAACAAGGGAAATTACTAAATATGAACAAATGATCACTAGTTTTGGATCTAAGTGCAGGAAGTGGTATACAAATGTAAAGCTGTAGTGGATTCTTATAATAATGTACAGTTCATACCGGTATGCTATACTTCGTACATGACATACACATATTTCGTTCCCAGGTAGCACACCAGTAACTATTCCTTCTTTGACTTACATACTAATTTCGGTCCGTTTCGTAGCCGTTGGATCCTTATGAGAGTTTTCAAAGATGCCAGCTTCCGCTCATAAGAAAGCTGGCGAGGAGGCCTTTCACAATGATTCTAAATTTGTGTACCATGACTGTTGAGGCTTTGAGCTAGACGAGATTGTAAAATATGGTGGTTCTTGAGACTTATACTCCATTCCAAATGCCATTCAGCAAGAATGTAATGAAAGAAGTGCCTGAAATACCTTCAAAATTCTTTATTTTTTATTTTACATGATAAGCACTTTAAGTCGTTTTCTGCCACATTCACATCACAAGTTGAAATATCACTTCAGCAGCATGGTCTATATTCTTTGCCCCCAAAATAATTTTAGGGTGTTTAATCCGGAGGGTAATATTCTTTGCAGCGGTTTCCCTTAAATTAGTGGTGTGCTTGCTTTCAAAAGTTCTACCCATTTTAAAAAGATCATTGTTCAAGATTTGTAAAAATTGAAATCGCTTTGGTACATATCAAGGTCATTTTTTAGTTATTACGATATTTCAGTAAAAACAAGACAAAATTCGACATCAAAAATATCCTCTGACGGATGCTCTGAAATGGTTTCATAATCAACTACAAACAAACTTTGCTTGCTAGTTTGTTGAAAAGAGGTAGTGCAAATATGGCATCCTATGTAAACTGTACAAAAAAGCCTATAATCTGAAGGATTCTTTTTCTCTCAAGAATATCTATCTGTATTTCATTCTGTCAAAAGGCACCATGGCCTCATCAAATAAGCTATACATGGTTTCTTTTGCACTTGGAGTCTTTTCTTTTTTCTTGGACGGTTTGTCTGCTGAAGGGGTAAGCTTCACGCTCTTTACTAATTGTGTCTAAAAGTGTTTCAGTCCTAACCAGCATGCGCACAAATACACGTTTGATTATTTTTACTCAACTGCAGCTTACACTACCGCTTTCTGTTTCTGAAAAAGTCTCAACTGCAAAATATGTTGGTCCTTGCACAATTCTTGGACGAAAATTATTTTGAAATTAATAATATTATTAAGTTTTTAGCCCTTTTATGAAGTAGTTATTGGGAAAAATGACGGGAATTTAACAAGTTTTACAGTCAGTGTAAAAGAAATGCTTTGGAAAATCCCAGTAAGTCAAATGTCTCTAAGAAAGAAAGTGTTATATTCATACGTTAATAACATTACTGTGCCATTTATTTTAAATAAGGTTATATAGCAAGTATGTGCATTTTACACAGGTGGAGTAACAGTTACCATATTCAAAGTTGTAATGCGAAACCACCAACTTATATTTGCTATACTTAAGTTTACTTAAGTTTACGTTAAAAGATAATGCTTGAATTTAATTTGAGACCAAAAAGAGGATTTAAAAAAAGAGTACAATCATTTTATTTAAGTGCTTGGAAAAGGAGAACATAGTACACAATAGAAAACACTATGCAGTATTTAATCTGTTCAATCGGTGACAAAAAAGACTTTGGGGTCTGGTCAGGAATGCGACTGCAGATAAAGCTAAATTTAAATAATTAACAAGATTTTTGACCGAGTTAGGCAACTGCTGACAATATATCAACTAAACAAATTGGAAAGTTTTAAAGCTTTTGATTTATGACTAAGTCAGATTAAGATAAAAACACCCTCAACAATTTGTCATACCTAAATTCCAACTTACTCTTCTTCCCCTATTCTCCTGCCTATGATTGTGAATGTATTGTTACTTTGCCCCAATAAAAAATACACAACTTCTACAGTGACATGCAACGCTAAGTTACAGAACGACAGAGAATATATTTTTTTAAAATATGGCCGGAATATAATTACTTCAGCCTCCTCATTATTGTTTCTATCATTAAAGTGACATAGAAACATGTTAAGTAAAAACTTTGCCAATTATTATCTATTCCTCAGAAAAGCTCTTAAGAATATTCTCCTATCACATTTATACCAGAAAACTAACGCTTAATTAGGTTATAATCCATGATTTTAAAGTTCAGGTACGTTAATTTTTAAAATCATGGGATAGAAATGACGACAGTAAGTGATATGATTCTAGTATATGAAATTACTGTTTTGGCCACAGTGAAGTATCGATTAACAAGTGTAGGCTCCCTTGTTAGTTCGCTGCCTTTACTTGGCCTATTCTCTTAAGAGGGCGTACCATGACATTTCTTGCAGTATGGTTTGCTTAAGAGCTTCAATTGGGGTCGACTGCATCTGGTGAAAGTAACAATAGATTCGAACTGACTTCAAATAAATTTTATGTTGGAAATGAAAGGCCTGAAATTTGTGGTATCAACGTAGTCTTCGAGGCATAAAATTTGCCATTTCCCACAAACTTGGAGGCAAATCAGTTTGAGGAAAATCTTACTATGCTATGCGCCACTTGAAATGATACTTTTGTTGTGCTTTAAACTTTCTCATATTAACACTCGAGTCGCGGCAACTGTGTGAAATGAAAGTATATGGAGGCAAATGGAAAGGTTCGAGGAACAGTTCTACACTGAGATGGATATGTTATATAGCTTTTTTACATTCATTTGTGTCAGAGTCAACGAAAGTTTTACTAACAATATTTCAACTAAATTCGTTTTATCAGTAAGCTTAAGTGATTAATCTGAATCCGCTACCACACTTAGATAAAATAGCCATAATCTATCTTAGCTTGAAGTTTGCCGCAGATAATGTGTTACGCTACTGATTATTATTTTCTCTTTGAGAAAACACATTCTGCAAAAGTTATATGATAATCACAGAAAAGGGTGTGACTAAAAATGTTTTCAAATATTGACAAATTACTGATTGAATGCGTTACAGAAAATCATTAACAATGATATGGTTCATCATTCGATATCACTATGGTAACCATTTCTTCTCATAGCTTTCAAAAAAACAGTTTTGATTCAGGGAAAATAATATAAAAGGTAAGACAACTACAATGTTGTCAGTTTTTTATACCAAAATGTTAGATTTATTTAAAACAATGAACGAACGGCGTCTTATTCATAAACTTTATCAACATTTCAAGACGGTAGAAGTAAATGTACTCGTGGTGAGAACCTCATCCTGGAGTTGTTACTTATATTAAAAATTATTGCAACAACCTCTAACTTAAGTGCAATTTGTCATATAGTTGTTTTTCATTCATAAGAATTCATTTGGATTCTCCATCGTGAATAGAAAAATAACCTCTGTTGAAAATTTTAATCCATTCATTTTTTCGTCTTATACCCTAAATGCGCAATTGCTTCACATGAATCTGTAACGATACTTTGATAAAGGAGTTTTGCCGACAGCTAAATGATGGAACTGTTTAAAACTTTAAAACGATTGATAATTGCCAAAAATCAAGAGATGCCAACGTTTAAGTATAATTTCTGCATATGCAGATGAGCAAAAAGAAAATACATTAATCATTTCGGTTGGACTTTCCCCTCAACTTTTGGATCCTTTCGCAAATAGCGGAGTTTTGATGATGATTAACATGATCAAAAGAAGAAGAATACAACGAATCACGAAAATTGGTTTGCCAGTACAGATAATGAAAATGGTTAAGAATACAGCTCAAACATTTAAGATCTGACAGAATGAGATTATTGCCATCCTATTTACTTCAAAGGAAGGGTTGTAGGTATTCATTTATTTACAATTTTAAGATCTCATCATAGCAGTTACTGTAATTCTAAACGCCATTGCATTTGTAATGTATCAATTTTAGTTGATTAAGACGCTTTTTAAATTTGTTACCCTTATATTATATATATATATATATATATATATATATACTCTTTACTGTTTTGAAATATTCACTCAATTACTACACAAAGGTGTCATTCACAAATGAGCGCACTTTAAACCACTGTTAGCATTTCACTTTGTAAAGCGCTCATTTACTTTCTCTAGGATGAGGGAAATTCTCTTAGGGCAGTTAGCAAGGTATTTGCTTCGGTTTTAAAATTAGTCAACGTCTATTTTTGGTGTTAATCAAGTTATATATCGCTTTGAAACGATGCCAATAACTGTTGCAATTATTGTTTTATGTTTAGAATGACCAGTTGCCAAGTGAGAGTGCAGTCGACGGACAAGGTAAAGATTATAGACAAGGTTTACAACCTCTGAACAAAATACCTTTTCAATATATCCAGTGTCTACAGCCTATAAATATTTGTAGTAAACATTTTACAAGTCTCTTATTTCCTCCTTGCAAAAGTCGTGTCAACCGTAGAATCTACGTCAATCTTGTCAAATATTTTACTAGTTTGGATCGAAAAATACATGCAGTTAACTACTTTAGTTTTTAATTAGCCAAATCTAGTCAATATTATACCAAGTTCTGTAAAATAATTGACAAAAATCCTAGGGCGTGCACCAATTGACTGGGTCGTTTCAAAATCAAAATCTACAAATAACCTAAAATCAAGTCTACAAATTGCCTTTTGCAATGATTTCCAGGCAGACACCAGTTGATCTTTCAGCAAAACAAATGTAATGCATCTATACAAAAGTTTATGTTTCGATTTGTAAGTCCACTTTTCTCATGTTACACCTGTTCTGGATATAATTGTAACAGATGAAAATCATTTATATCAGTCTGATAATACTCGGAATATCTGATTTCGAAAAAAAAGGGAATTTACTACACATTTTAATAGTGTGAAAGATGTTCACGATTGTCTATTTTCATACAGGATCGACATTCTTCTTCTATCAAAAACCCCAGTATCCTAGAGATTGCACTGAAGTCCGTGATTCTTGCTCGTCATCAGTATCAAGTGGTATATATCTCATAAAACCAGATGGATACGAAGAACCATTTGAAGCTTTCTGTGACAATGAAATTGATTCCGGGGGCTGGACTGTAAGCATAACTTTTATTAAGTGTTTGTAAACTTTGTACAAGTTTACCACAAATAAATGAAATTGATTATTACTGCATTGCTTGTAAACTCCCTAAACACAGTGCTTAGGAATCAAACATTTCTTTAAACACGTCGTGTCCTTTTCCTAATAGTTTAAGATGCTCATTGCAATTGTCAAATTCCTTCACCTTCAGAATTAAAACGTGGTAGTCAAATCCTAAACATACAGTCTTTAATTGCTAAGCATATTCACGATATAAATGTGGCTACCATTTGCGGGCAAAGTTAGTGCTAAATTATTAAACACAGAGGCATATTCAGATATTGTCTGCTGGAACTTCTTTTCAAAAAAAAAACAAAACTTTAAAATCACAACCGGCATAGTGGTGCGTCTTTTTTCTTTTAATTTTTTCTTGATAGGTCATCCTTCGTCGGCTTGATGGTTCCGTTAGTTTTAAAAGAAACTGGATTGACTACAAGAGAGGTTTCGGATTTTTGTCTACGGAACTTTGGATCGGTAATGAGAAAGTGTCCTACCTGACAAATCAAATCAAGCGAAGTATGAGCTCCGTATTGATATAACGCTGGACAATGGTACATCGTGCAATGTGAAGTATAATTCATTCCGAATCAGTGACGAGGGAAGTGAATACACGATGTCAACAGTTGGAATGTATCAAACCGATACAGGTAAGCATTTCTACGTTTATCTTGAACCAGAGGGCGAAAGAAGAGCTGCCTCCCTTTGGAAATCTGTCCCTTTACACATTTATGAAAACATAAAAATAACTGTTACCTTTCAATATGTCGCCTCTCATAATCTCTCCTTCTTTGAAGCCTTGTCTGGAAGTGGACTAGTCAGACCCCTTACACTTAGGGAATGTGTACTTCGTCAATTTTTTTTTTTTTTGAGATAGGATTTCTAAGATTACCTAAAACATGAAATTCAGTCATGTTCTAACAATTTAGTTGTTTATTTTATTCCACACTCGTAACAATCACAGCTTGCAAATGGGAAGAGGGAGACCAACGTCTACAATCAGATGTCACAGATGTATCAACAAGCTTCACCGATTGTAATGACGTATACAATGCCGGTAACACACAAGATGGCGTATACTCTATCCGCCCTAGAGGATGGACTGGATCACCGTTTGATGTGTTCTGTTATATGTCTTTCGATGGAGGAAGCTGGGTAGTAAGTCTGATGATAAATGGTCTTAAACTGCAAAGCTAATGTTGCGGCTATATATAAGCCTGTACCTATGTAATTGTAAATTACAAAAAACTGCTGGTATAAGTATTTGTGTTTATCGTTTAAAGTTAAAAATATTCAATCCAATTCTATTTGTTGTAGACTTCATTAAATTATGCTAATTGCATCACACAATCTGATATAAAATTCTGCCCTTTGCGTCTCCTGTTACCCGAATGTGTAATACCATAACTTTACACATACGATGACAAGTTTAGGTGTATGCTCTTAGATTGATCCAGCTCCAAGACAAGATTTTTGAGGCTACAAGCTGTACGTGTAGTCTCTAATGATTTTTATGCTGAACTGTCTCAAAAACCAAATGTAACATTAATTTCTCCCATTTTGCAATCTCCAATAATTAGAACTGCATTTAGTTATTGGTCATCCAATTATCGTAAGCGATATTTTTTAACATTAAAATGACTTTAATTTTAATGCTTGCTTGCCTCCTTGAAGTCATCTTTGGTGACTTCATTTTATCTCCAATTATCACAATAAGGTAATCCAGCGTCGCATTAACGGTTCAACTGACTTCTACCAGGACTGGATGTCTTACAAGGAGGGCTTTGGCAATTTCGAACACCAGTTTTGGCTTGGAAATGAAAAGATTTATCATCTTACAAACCAATCCACGTATGAATATCGCTTTGATTTTGTTCATGAATCAACCTCATATTTCCACAAGTATGACAAGTTTCGTATTGACGATGAGACCAATAAATACAAAGTAACTGAAGTTGGCTCCAGGTCTGGAAACAGGGGTAAGTAAACATCGTACTGCAAACACTAATCCTTATCTTATGAAACTGAAGTAAGTTTTGTCCGACTGGAGAATAAGACTAGTTGTTCCTATCCCTGAATACTTGTACTTGTAACGGGATTCGTATTAGCTGTTTCGCAAAAGTCTTATTAATCTTCATTACTACTGACATACCTATAGCAAGATGGGGGAAGATTCAGAAAAATCTAAGACTATTTGGAATTAACGAGTTTATCACTTATTATGCATGTACTAGACAGTTAAAAACGTATATTATTCTATATTTACATATGCAGATAGAAGCAGCTGAGAACTTATTCTGGAAAATTTATGCACTTGTGCTTGATTGTAAATAAATTTTCAGCGTGTATCATGTTGTACACGTCCCTGCATGGTATGGTCCCTTACCGATAACTAACCATAAACTTCCCACCCTGGAGAGCGTATACAGAAATGCAAACTGGTCATATGTCTGAACACATTTGCTCCTGGACCAGAAGCTGACCAAAACCTTAGCCAAATTAATCAAATATTTGATCAAATTATGGTCACTTGCCGAAATAACAAAACAGTGGGAACGACAAGGAAAAAAGAAATAAAAAATTCGTCTTCCTTCCCTTACTTTAAAGCAATTGATTTGACTCGTCTCTGGTAACTTAAAAAAATTTTTAACTGGGCTGACAGGTAGTTTTACACTTCTATTTCAGTTGTGGTCCCGAGATTAAAAACTAAAAAGAAATTTTCCCACCAGGTGAAACGATTGCTTAAAAATTTTAAAGGAAGTGGGAAAATTGTTTACATTTACCACACTCTTTTAGCATATTTCCATGTCAAACATTACACATTACCTACTCATATATTCATTGGAAGGTTTCTTAATAAAAGGGAGGGGATTAAGTTCCTCCTACTCCAAGGCGTTGGCATTTTTAAGGTGATTTTTGGTAGTTCTAAGTCACTGCTAATAATTCTTAATTTAAGAAAAGCGTTAAAGTGACCATGTGAGGCCTTGGGCCC
This sequence comes from Holothuria leucospilota, assembly GCA_029531755.1. Lineage (NCBI taxonomy): Eukaryota > Metazoa > Echinodermata > Holothuroidea > Aspidochirotida > Holothuriidae > Holothuria > Holothuria leucospilota. Next base: position 55,324 of record JAIZAY010000108.1, on the reverse strand, counting down.
CAGTTTTTCACCCCGACTCTTATTTCCTTGTCACCTTTAAGGTAGAAGGACGAGGACTGATATATCAGGGTAACCAAAGCGATATCAGTCTTAGGAATAAACCTTTTTATATTTATCCAAACGTACGGCAGAAGGTAGTTTTTTTTTTCCGTATCACGTCAACAGAACAAGAAGTTGTACAATATCTTAAAGTAATTGTGTTAGACACATGTCGTTCCAAGTACAAACAAGCAACTTGAAAATTAATTAGCATTTAGGCCAGTGTCGTCAAAGTAAAACCAACAATCGTCAAGTGATTATTGGAATAATTCGGGGCTTGTGTAAAGATCTTCCTCGGCTAAGATCAGGGTAGACTGAACTAACAATGTGGTAGTTATTGCTATTGTCAAAATCACCAAATATTCGGTATAGAATCCTACCCTGAACAATATAAAAACAAAGAATGTTTCCAAGCTATCACCATCTAAACCCCTTCTTCGTTTTGATTACCTAGTTCATATCAAGTTAGTGTAAAATAAAGACTTCCTTCAAAATACTCTGAATAGTGGTTTTTCATATTAAATTGTGCAAAGCAAGTTAAAGCTTGAATCAGCAAATGACTCTCTGGCTTATTTAGACATAACAGCAACTTCTGATTTCTTCTTTGTTTATTTTCTATACAGGTGATAGCCTTCTTAATACTCTAAATATAGAGTTCAGTACACACGACCAGGACAATGACAAAAGTAGCTACGACTGTGCGGAAGGACACCGTGGTGGCTGGTGGTACGGCGGTTACTATTTTGATTCTTCTTATAGTAGCTGTTATAGATTCCCGAGTGGAGGCAGACACATCTTATGTACATATACCAATGCAAACGGTGACTACAACGGCGGCAATGGGCAAAACATCTTTGGTAGTTATAATTGCAATATAAAATCAACAGACATTAAAATACGGCGAATATTGTAAAGAAGAAACATAAAGGATCAAGCCTGAATCAGAAACAATGAAAAATTACAATGATTATTGTAATTTGTTGTTGACATGCAGAGAGAGATCAGAGAATGATAGAAACAGTGAATCAATTCAAGTTATATTATAGGCTCAACTCTTCATCTTTCAATGTTGGTTTGACACATGTAGCCTATGTCGATTCTTATTGCTAGAGTGTAACAATTACTAAACAACCATAAATCACCCTGTACATAACAATATTGTCAACAATACGGTACATGAAATAAATCTTGGCTAGATATTACTGGACAAGGAACATGTCGCTAAGCCTTCTACGTAGGCAACCTAGCACCACCTCAGGGCAGCAAACTTCCAACGAGTCCAGTACTGAATTTCAATTACATAATTAAAAAATATATGTCAGTATGAATTATTCGCCCCTTTTCCTGCTTTGCTAAGTTTTTTCTTGTCAAAAAAGATATTCTTAAAATGTAAAATCAATTCAGGGCCGCACTTTCAGGGCCATGGGACCGCTTTGAGAATCACTGGTTCAGATAGTAGACGGGCCGCCAAAAAATCTCCAGCCCCCCCCCCCACAGAGCCCCCAAACAAAAAATTCCATCTACGTCACTGAACCTGCATATGGTGCTCGGGGAGCAGTGCTCCTCCTCCTTTTCCATGACGCCTAAAATTGTTATCTCACCTTATTCTCGGAAATCATGAAAAAGAGGACCAACCGTGCAATCATGACTGATTTTAACGAAATGTAACAAGTAACAATACATTTGCTCACAAATTGTAAATAACATTGCCTGATTCTTAGTCTACATTGATTATTCTATAAGTTAATGGGGTAAGTAATGTGGATCTTCTGTTTCAGAAACATTTGAAGAGCAGACACATTCTTTCTCTCTTCTATCCTTTCGACCGGTAAAGCCTTTTCTCCTACAATCGTTTTATCTGTTCTCGTTTATTGCAGAATGTTAATTTTACAAAGCTTGTATCGCGCAAAAGTTTTAACCTTAAACGTCATTACATTTACAATTTCAATTAGTCGTTTATCGATTGAAGACTATTCAGACAATTATAACTTATTCCTTTTCGTGGCATTCCTTAACGCACACAGATCAAATAACCGTACTTCTAACATAATTTCACAAGCAAGGCTTCCTCCCTGCATTGTGATCTCAGGGAGGAAATTTTGTTTTTTAAGGTATTATTAGTTTTGATAACATGAGATTCTCAAAATGAAATGTCGACTCTACATTTAAGGCTTGGGAAGTACCTGGAACCGGCAGTGTCCCTTAGAAACAGTTCTCCCGTGAGAATATTTCTAAGAGCAATATAACTATCGCCCTACCACAACTTAGTATATCTCACCCCTGAATAATTTGTTATACCCGGGTAGGGGTTGTTACGGAATTAATCCCCTTTTGAGGAGTTAAATCTTGGATCTGCCCCTTACACTAAGTGCCTAAAATAGGCACTTAATAAACACATCATTAACAAATGTAACTAAACTGATTGTTTCAAAAATGGGTGTTGGGAGTAAAAATATTTACTCATATTACAACATTGACAGATATCAGTCAAACAAGGAAATAGTTCCATGAAATATTCGTCCACGGTTTAAATCCCCGTTTTTCAAGCACGCTGCTAATTAGGAGGGGAAGGACGAGGGCAGAGCCTGCTTAAAAATTCTAGCTCCCAGACAATTCCATTACCATTACTTCTACACCTTTTTGTATCTCGCCCCTTAAAAAATGTTTTCTCTCACTGAAAGCTGTCTCACCCTTCCCCCACCATTTTAGTAGAAATTCATGGTACTTTTATACTTGACAAATTTTTCTGTGCCCCAAACGCATTTACTCCCTTTATTTCCTGAGGTTGCAATGTCAGTGGCGACTACTGGGTTTCTTGTATCAGCCCCTGACTGTTCACGAACGTGGCCCGACTGAAATTCTGAACCGTCGTAGGGGTAATCTTTTCGGAATTGGTCCATCATTACTCTTATTCACAAATATACATAGGGCCAGTTTCGAAGGTTTCTATTCGCTTGTTTCGTTTAGTAATGAATGTCTTTCAAAATCTGAAAGAAAATCAAAAGAAATAGGAAATATTAGACCCTTAACCTAGACAATGTTTACCCCATGTTGACTGTGTTGGACATCTGAGTCCATTTTTCTGAGGGATCCTCTTACATTATTTTTCTACGAAAGTTCCATTGTAACGGAGTTTTGCTACATACCCTATGGAATACATTTCATCTTAAATTTGGTTTTCCACAAGAGTCTTGCTTAAAGGACCTATCCTCTTCACGATCTATCCCGCACAGTACTTAAAATCATTGAGCGCCATTTACCCAACGCTCAAGGCTATGTAGATGCAGGGAGGTAATATCACCTCCCTGGTAGATGATCATCAACTATACATAAGTTTCAAACCTGAGGCAGGTCCCGGGGAAATTTCTTTTGCAAGGCTGCATTTCTGAAGTAAGACTGTAGATGTTATCTACTAAGGTGAAAATCAATGACGCAAAACTGAACTTATTATTTTAGGTAGTAAGCAGCCATCACAGAAAGGTACTACTCAGAGTTTAAATGTCGGTGATGCACTTATATCTCGCAGGTCGAATGTAAGCAATTTAGGTTTTATTTTTGATGGGAATCTCTCTATGGATCATTGTGTCGCTAAGGTTTGCAGAAGGGTTTCACACGCCCTGTGGGGGTTAGACACCCTGTCGAGTCACACTTTTCCACCGTCGCGAAAAAGAATGAACTTGGTGAGGCGGAATAGCCCGAGAGCCAAGAATATTGTGTTCACAAAACACATGGCAATTCAAACGATGAGGTTCCACTGGTTTCAGATGACTGTCGCTACTTGACATCAATGAAAGAGGCAAAAACCTTGGCTATATTCAGAATACCGTTTTATCAGTTTTCAGACCCGTTGTTTGTATAATGAAGGAACAAATTCAATACTTTTATTATTTATGAATTATCCTAATCGTAAAATTGAAGCCCTTATATAGGTATAAACTTCCCCAACGACGTTCAAATGTCTTTTATAAACAAACAATAAGACAGAAAATTTTTGAAGTTAGCTGCACGGGTAAATTGTGTTAGGCACACAACAGTGATACATGAACCCCTTATTGGCCTACCGAGAGAAAAAAATGAAAAAAAAAAAAAAAATCAGTAATATACAAGCCTGTGATGTCGTTCATACTCAGGCAAGTATTGCATGGGAAGTGCTAATTTTGGTGATGAAGGAGGTGTTTTCATCCAAATTTTCTGAAGCGCTTCGCGCCAACCATCGGTGGCGCTTCGCTTACGTACTGTTCTCCGTTGCTTACAGTAACAAAAGGAGTCCATCTTTGCCAAAACCCTAGTCTTGGTCAAGACATTAGTAAATTTTCACCTCTCACGTATTTTACAAAAAGAGGGCACTTGTCAAATAGACTGTACGCACTCGAGTATTTCGGTCATTACTAACGAGGTATAAAACAGAGATTTGAAGACAGATAGAGGGCGCCTGCACAGTAGATCCCGGTGAACGTGTACTGTGTACAACTAATACTACGGTCTTGAGCAAGACTACCAAAACCCAAGATGTTTTCCTGAATTATTATGCCAATTGGTCCGAGAGTCTACCCCCACCCTATTTCTTTTCGACAAATCTTAGTCCCTCCGCCATCACACTTTGGTTTGCATCACTTCACTCAACTGCTCAACATGACATCTGAGCAAAGTCTGAAAATTCGGGCATTTTTCCTGAAATAAAATAGTCTCAAACGCCTTATGACTAGGTCCAGCTAAGTTTTAGTTATTTTTGATTTGTGACTTTCATTATGGTTCTGTAATACAAAGTAATCAATTATTCCAACAGCTAAAATGCACTAAATTGCACCTTGTTAGTTTTTTTCTGAAAAAAAAAAATTAATTCACCCTCAGACCACTACTCTGCATCAGGAGCTTTTGACAATCTTATATCTCCCCCTCCATTTCTCATGGCAAATCCTGGATTCGCCATTGCGATGATACATCTCACTTTTAGCCCATTAAATTGTTGAACACTTATGGTCTGTATATAAGCGCCCAGCAGCTTAAGAGGTAGGGTTACCCGTATAGCCCAATCTATCATATCAGTTCTTTTTTCACAGAGCTAAATGACTCTCTGAAGGACCCCCATATAGGTTTGTGTCCAGGGTCCCCTCATTCGTAAATACGGCCCTGAGCTGTAATGTGTGATAACAGAGTCGTACGTACTAACTTCCGTAAAGCGCGAATGCAAGTCATGGGCGGAGATCGGGGGAGGGGGGGGGAGGGGACATATCCCACCCAATATTTGAAAAATCGCCCATTTACTTTGATTTTTCACACAGTAAATTATTTGAAAATGTTGTCATACCCCCCCCCCTCCAAATTTGAGAACAAATCGCCGTACATGATGCAAGTAATTTAACTCATAAAAGAAAAATTGTCCTGGTTCTAATATTAAGTGAAAGGTGTACATATCAAAGTTCTTGGGGAATGCACATATCGGTAATCTGTTGTAAAACTTTACGAAATAATCTGTGTATTAATTATCAAGTCCAGTGTAGATATTACCTAGTCTGTGCATTTACTCTCTTTGGCTGACGTCACAAACAGCTACAACTTCTTTTTCGAAGCCTTGAGCTATTTGAAAAACTTTCCCACTCCGTGGGCAGAACTCCATTGCTATGAGAACGTCTGGGCAAAGTATTACAGCGACGTTTTCATAAAAGTGTGCTTAGTGTCTCAGAGGCGGTGGCACTGCAAGATCTATATCCATTTGCGGGATCTAGGGACCGCCACTGAGCCCTTGCAGGGTATACAAGGAAAACTCACGCGGAAGACCAGTGGACGGGGTTTCGAAAGTTTATTTACAAACGTGTGACAGTAGACTGAATCATTTAATGATGTAAATATCTTCAAATGGAATTTGGTGCCCATGAAACAGGTTAAGTATTTGACTATCTTTAGCATAGCTTTGACGGAAAGTGCAGTCACCCCAATTTATGTATACCCTGGTATCTGACTTCATAATTGACCATTTGTGATCATAAGAGAGTATCGTCTGTACTGAATCACTGTAACTTCATGCAGAAAATGGCATTTACTTTTTTCGGACAATCGCTTGTGGAACTAAAATGTGGAAGGGGTTTATAAATAGGAGGGTTGAATGGGTAGCATGGGGCTTTACAATGATAAAACCATTACTCAACTTCGGTGCATGAAGTCAGTACGGAACAATTATCTGCTGCGACGGATAAGTTCGAAGCCCGCCGAAATATTTTTTTCTCCTCTCTCTCTCTCTTAATGTAATGTAGGCCTATAAGGGGAGATGAAATAATATACTTCACCAATTACAAGAAATGTGAGACTTTGTATGAGGTTCTGGGTGTCTGGGTGTGTGAGTTTATGTGTGTGTGTGTGTGGGGGGGTGAGCGAGCAAACCGTGTGTTGCAAACTGCCCCAAAATGGTAAGTTCGATCAAGTTCAGATTTGGTTTGTATGTAAATAACCATAAATCCTTGTGCATACGGAATTGATGACGTCATATGTCGTAGGTCACAATTGCAAAAATTGGTTGTTTTCATCATTTTGAACCAGTATGTCAGAAAAGGTAATGAAACCACATGAAATGTTACAGCTGCAAAGACAATCTTTTCTAAAATAGTGCTCTTGCTTACTTTTAATAGGTTAAAGGAGTCACTCATTAAAATGTATGTAAACAAGATCAAAGTTTTATAAAGTTTGCAAAGAACTATGTCTGAAATTCCTGTTGTACAGTTGGTTCCATCAATTACAAAGTTGGTGGGTAAATAACTGTAAGAGTAATTGATGATGTCGTAGGTCAAAGGTTACTAGTGAATTTTCTAGAATTGGTTTTGCTTTTATGTGCCTACCAGTATGCGGGAAAAAGTTATTCAACCGCATGGTATGTTGAGAAAAATCACAAATTTCAAAATAGTGTATTTGGGTTGCTGAGGATAAGAGTCAACTTGAAGGAAGAAAATGCAGGTTAACCGTCAAATTTGCCTAAATGTGACGACAAAGTTTGCCACCAGCTGGGTTGGCCGCACAGAAACGTTGATAGTGACAGTCTTGATAGCGTTATCAACTCTCTATCAAACCTGCTACTATCAGCAGGTGCAAAACGACCGCACAGAAGACGCTGATAGAAGTGCTCTCTGATAAGGCGCTGATACGCTCATTAACATATTATAGATCGGGGATTTACCAGTTGGTTTGGCTTGTAATCGCCATTTGGAGTGTTTTATTCAGGTATGCTACCTCAAATACAGGAAGAAACAGGTAGAATTTGTCCATAGAACGCGTCACCTAGACCTACATTTGATGCACATCCTTCGTGTTGTTAAAAACCAAGTATTTGCATCCTCGGCTCTTGTGAATTTAGACAATGTGTAAGGTTGTGCGTTATGTATTACTATGTAAAAGTACTAAATTTAGGACGAACAAATTCCAACTGATGGCCATAGCCTCTGGGGGCAGAGGAAAGTTGTCCCTTGAGATTTCCAAATCGTAAATAAAAGTTGACCTTCTTGAGAAAAAAATACGGAAATTGCTTAAACTTTCGCTGTCCAATTTATGATTTCTAGGACCTCCAAACCTGGAAAATTGTATAATAAAGTTTCCCTTTCCCGAATTTTTCCCGGGGGTCCCCCGCCGTGGATGTGTTCTTAATGCGGGTTTCTCTTGACAAATAAACCATAGTGTTCCTCCTACACAATACACAGCTTGAACTTACCTTCACCAGCATATACGTTGGAGAGAGAGAAAGTAGCATCTGGTTACCTTTAATCATTAGCTAAACCTAACGAGCTGGTAAAGAAACTGAATATAAAAGGCATAAGCAGAGGCCGAAAACTTATTTTGAAACACAACTAAATCTTATAAATGTCCTATTGCGTCACTTCAAGTGTCGTTCGTGATGTGTTAGACTGAAACAATATTGCATATCCAAGGTAAACCAAGGAGTTACTCTATACAGGGTTTTCACAACTCAGAAAATTATTGCAAGATGATCATGAAAAAGCCGTTCATGAAATAGGATTCCCGTTTACACTCACTCAAATTGGGGTGACTGCATTTTTCCTTTAAATAAAATCTAATTTTTCTTCTTGAAATCTAAAATTGTTACAGAATAACTTAGCGTGAAATAAAAAAGGTAAGAATGCTTAGGCGCAAATTTTAAGGTCTAAAACGTATCATTTGCCCCATCTGGGACACATTGCACCGACAATTTCCTTACAGTCCTACGCTATGGCTACTCGCCAACCGTTGGTGGATCCCCCAGTGACCGCACTAAAAGCGCCAGGGAGAAGCCAGCACATGGTACCAGCCTTTTAGAGGTGCCATGCCACCGTCGAAAATTCAGATCATGCCTTTACTAAAGATAACACCACTTTGTAAATCTAGGGAAACATTAAATACGAAAACTTTCACAAAGAGTAGAGGTGTCATCTCTGCCCTGAGGCAACATCCCCTCCAATCAACCCTAACAAAAGGGAAACAAATCACTGAAAAGGCTGATTTCTAAACACAAAATCAATTCAACGCTTAACGAAGCTTTAATAAAGATTGCACTACTTTGCCTTCAAGCCACCTCACAAAAAGTGGGAATTTTGCAAAGCCCAGTCAGTCTGCAGCCACCCTCCAACGACCACGGCAAATTACTCAGTTTAGTTGGGGGCAATTTCACACTGATGTCAATTGCTACTGTTACAAGACGACCCGTCAGGAACACCGGATTGAATCCATCGACGAGCGAATGGAAAGTTCCAGAGAATTCAACTTCAACGCAGCCGTTCTAGAACTGTCTAGAAGTGAGAACTGTTTACGTTATGTCCCAATTATAGCAGCGACCTGGCAACACTTCTAAGAAACTGCAATTGTCGTTATTCAACTAGAATATTCAACTGTGTTCTAGAAGTTTCTATTAAGGAACGTTCTCGTAATTGCTGGACTGTGGGCACTAGAAGTTTCTGTTAAATTCTGGAGAGTTCTCGAATAAAAGCCTAGCATATAAAAGGCAGTTCAACAGTTGTTGTGGCGGAGAGAGACATTGAGAAATGCCCTAATACTTCATCGAGTCCAGACGCTGTTGAGAAGTTATTCCCAGCCACTGACACTGCACACTTGTGATAAATTGCCTTACGCCGTTTCTGCACTGTGTACAGAGATTGTTATCATCCATCATTCATCGCCTAGCCTTGTCATTATTCGCTCGTGGAACCAGTTCCTACGCTACAGCACGCTACAGGTCTACTACCGTACCGTCGTCAACGTGCATGCACTACCAGCCCTTGGACCAGACCAGGCAAATATTAATTAAAGGATTGTGAGTAAGTCTAATTAATTATTGTAAATTTAAGTGAGATAAGGAGATTGTAAATAATCATTGAGTTGTTGAATTTTAATCTCGTTCTTCTGTGATCTGTCGCTGTTATTGGTTTGACTCGCGACCACAAGCCGTAACAGAATTGGTGGCCTAACATCCGGGAACGAAAAATACTAGAAAATTCGAGAAATTCTGTTGTGACTCGTAAGCACCTGTGTTTGCTCAGACTACTTATTTGTTTGTTGAAGGCTTGATACAATTTCAAAATGCCATTCAACTTAGATAAATTTGTGGCTAGTCCCTCAGTCGAGGAACTAGATTCATTAAAGAAGTCTGAGATTGTAAAGGTCGCAAAACATTATGGCATTGAATTTCAGCCTTTAATGCGGAAAGACGAGATTAAAAGATATGTTCTAGAATATCTTGTGGATGAAAGTATTCTGCCTAGTACAGTATTGGAAACAGCTATCACTGTGCCAACTGACAACACATTTGAATTGAAAAGGCTTGAAATAGAAATGAGTAAAGAGGTTAGATTAAAAGAAATGGAAAGAGAAAGGGAAAAAGAGGAAAGAGAAATACAAATGCAAAGGGAGGCAAGAGAACATGAATTTAGGTTGAAGCAACTAGAGTTAGGGGTCATAAAAGCCTCAGACCCTAAAATAGGCTTGGATACTGGGGGATTCGATGTTTCTAAGCACGTAAAATTTGTCCCCAAATTTCAGGAGGATAATGTGGAGAAATTCTTTAATCATTTCGAAAAGCTGGGTGAGCAACTAAAATGGCCAAGAGATAAATGGTCCATACTCATCCAGAGTAATTTCACAGGCAAGGCTCAAGAAGTGTATTCCGCTCTGTCAATAGAGGACAGCATGGATTATGATAAGGTTAAAAAGGCCATATTACAAGCCTATGAATTGGTGCCTGAAGCTTATCGCCAAAAATTTAGAAAGTATCGTAAGGCGGATACACAAACATACGTAGAGTTTGCTTATCAAAAAGAAAGGCATTTCGACAGATGGTGTGCTTCCAAAAAGGTCTCCACATTTGACACTTTAAGACAACTGATGCTGGTCGAGGAATTCAAACGGTGTGTGAATGATGACATTAGGACTCACCTTGAGGAAAATAAGGCTGACAACTTGAAGGAAGTTGCAAATTTGGCTGATCAGTATGCACTTACCCATAAGTTTGGTAAAGTGGGTCAGACTCAAAACAAGGGTCAGTTTAATAGGCCAAATAAGAAATATGGCAACAGTAGTAATAGTAGTGGCACAACAGGTAACAGTGGATCTCAGTCTGGTTCTATCTCTCCAACAAATTCTGGTAAAAAACAACCAGATTCAAGTCGTCAAAAGAACGACCAAGTCAGCTCAAACAAAGCTGCCTTTAAAGACATAAGTTGTTGTTTCTGTCACAAAAAGGGCCACACAATGGCAAATTGCTTCACATTGGCAAAATTAAAGGAGACTGAAACAGCTTCTAATGCCTTAGCCAATGTAGAGAACTCTTCTGAGGTAGTCGTGACTTTACGGCCTAATTCTAACGACAAAATTAAGGAAGAATACCTTCCATTCGTGTCTGAGGGGTTTATTTCCCTAGATGGGAATTCAGCTCATCCACCCGTCAAAATTAAAATTTTGCGTGACACAGGCGCAACTCAGTCGTTGCTTCTTGATGGAGTTTTGCCATTATCGGACTCTACTTCCACAGGGGCAAATGTACTAATTCAGGGGGTTGAGTGTGGATTTATTTCTGTCCCTCTCCACAAAATTAATTTTAAGTCAGATTTAGTTTCTGGGTCGGTCATAGTAGGGGTCAGACCTACTCTACCTGTAAAGGGGGTATCTCTGTTGCTAGGCAATGACCTAGCTGGTGGAAAGGTAGTAGCCAATGCAATTTTGACAGATAAACCATGTGATTATAACAACACAGAGCAATTAGAAAAGGAATTTCCAAATTTATTCCCTGCCTGTGCTGTCACTAGAGCTATGTCACAAAAGCTCGCCGTGGATGATAATCTTAAACATCCACCCTCCAAAAGTGAGGATACAGTTCCCAAAAGTGGAACAAGTAGGGAATCATGTAAGGATGATAATGTTAAACATCCACTCTCTAAAAATGAGGGTATGATTTCCGAAAATAAGGATGATAAACTTAATCATCCGCCCTCTAAAATTGAGGAATTAGTTCCTAAAAATGGAACAACACTCCCAAAGGAGGAGTCAGAGTCTGAAAGAGATTCTAGTAAAAATATTCATGAAAGTGAAGATTCTTGGTATGATCTCAGCCAATCTTTTATGACTAGTCTTAATGATAGTCAGGATTGTGAGTCTCCTGGCCCCACACATAGTGAGGGGGTAAAACAGGAAAAATCAAAAATGTCTGACACACTCCACAGAGACCAGTTGTCAGTCCAACAACAACATGATGAAGAGCTTCAGCCATTAATAGCTGGTGCACTCACTGAGGATGAATCTAAAGACGTCCCAGTCTGCTTTTATTTTAAAAACAATATTTTGATGCGTAAATGGCGACCACCTGATGCACCATTAGATGAAGAGTGGAGAATTTACCATCAAATTGTGGTACCTAGGACCTATAGAAGGGAAATACTGAGTATTGCTCATGAAATGCCATTTGCAGGGCACCTAGGAGTCAATAAGACTTACCACAGAATTCTAAATCACTTTTATTGGCCAAAACTTAAAAGTGATGTGGCCAAATTTTGTAAGACCTGTCACTCATGTCAAATGGTTGGGAAGCCGAATCAGAATATTCCGGCTGCACCCTTAAAGCCATTCCTGCTTTTGAAGAGCCGTTTAGTAGAGTCATCATTGATTGTGTAGGTCCCCTACCTAAGAGTAGGGCAGGGCATCAGTATATATTAACCATTATGTGTGCTTCTACAAGGTTTCCAGAGGCAATACCTCTGAGGAATATTAAGGCTCGGACAGTCTTACAAGCTTTACTTAAATTTTTCACATTGTTTGGGTTGCCAAAAGAGATCCAATCAGATCAAGGGTCTAATTTCATGTCAACTGTATTCCAGCAGATGTTGTATGAGTTAGGCATAGACCAAATTAAGTCTTCGGCTTATCATCCGGAAAGCCAAGGGGCTTTAGAAAGGTTTCACCAAACATTGAAGAATGTGTTAAAGACATATTGTCATGATAATGAGAGAGATTGGGATGAAGGCATTCCATTTGTAATGTTTGCTGCCAGGGAATCTATACAAGAGTCACTTGGGTTCAGTCCATTTGAACTTATCTTTGGACACACAGTTCGTGGACCATTGAAATTGTTAAAGGAGAAGTGGTTATCAGATCCAGGTGAAGACATACATCTACTTGATTATGTATCCCGCTTTAAAGATCGTCTTCATGGAGCATGTGAACTTGCTCAGGAAAATCTGAGACACTCTCAGAAGAAACTGAAAGCGTGGTATGATAAGACCACTGTGAAAAGAGAGTTTAAACCTGGTGATAAGGTGCTAGTGTTTTTGCCTGTTTCTGGTCAGCCACTTCAAGCTCGCTTTCAAGGACCTTATGTCATTGAGAGAAAAGTTAATGACACAGATTACGTCATTTTGACACCTGACAAGCGTAAATCTAAAAGAGTATGTCATATTAATATGATGAAGAGATATTATGAAAGAGAAGATTGTGACATTTCTAAGGATGAAAGTATACATGATGTAAATAGCAACACTAATGATACAGGTGATCAAGTGTGTATTATCAATACTGATCATGAACTCAGTGATGATGAAATCAAGGCTAATAATGTTCCTGACATGTGTATTAAATTACAAAATTCTGATGTGTTGAAAAATCTTGACCAGAAATTTAGTCATCTGGATCACAAAGAAAAGTCAGAAATGAAATCATTAATCTATGAATATGCATGCTTGTTCTCAGATGATCCTACTAGGACAAGTTTGATTGAACATGATGTTGATGTGGGAGATGCCACACCAATCAAGCAGCATCCTTACCGAGTTAACCCTCGAAAACGACAACATCTCAGGGATGAGGTTCGGTACATGTTGGACCATGACATTATAGGACCTAGTAATAGTGAATGGTCTTCCCCTTGTATATTGGTCCCCAAGCCAGACGGTGGGTACAGATTTTGTACTGATTACCGAAAGGTGAATGCGGTCACAAGAACGGATTCCTATCCGATACCCCGTATCGATGATTGCATTGATAGGATTGGGAAAGCTACGTATGTGTCAAAGTTTGACTTACTAAAGGGGTACTGGGAGATACCACTCACTGAGAGGGCTCGGAAAATCTCGGCATTCGTGACGCCAGATGGGTTATTTCAGTATAAGGTTATGCCGTTTGGTATGAAAAATTCACAGATGACCTTTAAACGCTTAGTAAATAACCTTACGTCAGACTTAGAAAATTGTGAAGTATATGTTGATGACCTTATTGTATACAGCAACTCATGGGATGAACATGTACAACATGTTAAGGCATTATTTGACAAACTTGCCAAAGCTAATTTGACTGTCAATTTGGTCAAAAGTGAGATTGCTTGTGCCCATGTGGTGTACTTAGGGCATGTGGTTGGTCAGGGTAAAATTGGACCAATTAAGGCTAAAGTTGAGGGCATTGACAAATTCCCTGCCCCAACTGATAAAAGGCAGCTCATGCGCTTCCTAGGCATGGCTGGTTACTACAGACGTTTTTGTCCGAATTTCTCTGACATTGCTGCACCACTGACAAAATTGTTAAAGAAAAATGAAAAGTTTGATTGGACGGATAACTGCCAAGCAGCATTTGAATTATTGAAAAAGGCACTAATGAGTTCACCAGTGTTGATTGCTCCAGATTTTGAAAAACAATTTAAGTTGGCAGTAGATGCCAGTGACAATGGCATAGGAGCAGTTTTGCTTCAAGCTGATGAGCATGGTGTTGATCACCCTGTTTGTTATTATTCTAAGAAATTTGACAAACACCAGAAAAATTATTCAACAATTGAAAAAGAGACATTAGCTTTGATACTGAGTCTTCAACACTTTGATGTTTATTTGGGAACTACTAGTTTCCCTATCACTGTATACACTGATCATAACCCTTTGACATTTTTATCTAAGATGAAGAACAAAAATCAAAGATTGATGAGGTGGAGTTTATTTCTGCAATCATATAATGTAGATATTAAGCACATTAAAGGGAAAGACAATGTTGTACCAGACTCTTTGTCAAGAATTTGATTTGATGCAGTATGTTGAAGATATCACTGTAAGTTTTGAAATTTTGTGTTAACTATGGCACACTGTGTATTGATGATGTTACTGTATTCATGTATTATCATCACCTTGCAAGACAAGTTGTATGTTATGATTATACCTTCCATTGAATATTGGACTACATAATATACATACTGTAGTTATTCCTGTAAAGTTATACATTGTAAATATTGTAACTTAAGTTTTGTCCGAGACGTCCAAAACTTTTTCAAGGGGGGAGTGTTACAAGACGACCCGTCAGGAACACCGGATTGAATCCATCGACGAGCGAATGGAAAGTTCCAGAGAATTCAACTTCAACGCAGCCGTTCTAGAACTGTCTAGAAGTGAGAACTGTTTACGTTATGTCCCAATTATAGCAGCGACCTGGCAACACTTCTAAGAAACTGCAATTGTCGTTATTCAACTAGAATATTCAACTGTGTTCTAGAAGTTTCTATTAAGGAACGTTCTCGTAATTGCTGGACTGTGGGCACTAGAAGTTTCTGTTAAATTCTGGAGAGTTCTCGAATAAAAGCCTAGCATATAAAAGGCAGTTCAACAGTTGTTGTGGCGGAGAGAGACATTGAGAAATGCCCTAATACTTCATCGAGTCCAGACGCTGTTGAGAAGTTATTCCCAGCCACTGACACTGCACACTTGTGATAAATTGCCTTACGCCGTTTCTGCACTGTGTACAGAGATTGTTATCATCCATCATTCATCGCCTAGCCTTGTCATTATTCGCTCGTGGAACCAGTTCCTACGCTACAGCACGCTACAGGTCTACTACCGTACCGTCGTCAACGTGCATGCACTACCAGCCCTTGGACCAGACCAGGCAAATATTAATTAAAGGATTGTGAGTAAGTCTAATTAATTATTGTAAATTTAAGTGAGATAAGGAGATTGTAAATAATCATTGAGTTGTTGAATTTTAATCTCGTTCTTCTGTGATCTGTCGCTGTTATTGGTTTGACTCGCGACCACAAGCCGTAACACTACTAAGCCTTTATCACACAAACATATTTGTAACTAAAGGTACCGTTTTTCTAATTCAATTCCTACAATATGGTAAAGGTGAAGAAAAATTGTTTGAAAGTCGTGTTATAAGCCACCTCATTCACAAGTTTTCTTTTAGGTTTGAATATCTTTGCCTTTTCGGATCGTTCCGTCATCTACGAAGTCCATGTCGACCGCTGTACTCTACATTTTCTTCCATTAGGAATTAAATTTTGGGCTATCAAAGTCACTATCGGTGCCTTGGTCACTGTTAGTGAGTTGATATAACATTACCAGTAGTGATAGTTTCTGTGCGGCCTTTTACTGATAGCCTATCAGCGCTGATAGCTAATCCTCCTATCAGTAAGTTTCTGTGCGCCCAAAATTTTCTATCAGCGCTGTAAGTGGTGTTGATTTTTTTTTACTTATCTTTTTTTACTTTCTTTTTTAATTTTAATACTTTATCTAATATTAAGACGTAGTCTAGATCTATAGTTATAACGTTTGGTGGAGAGTGGCGAGGGGACGATCTGTGGCAAACCCCCTCGCATGCCTCGTTACAACCACCACTAGTTTAATGTTGCTCTGGAAATTCTAGGGGATCCCCTGTCCCCTTCTGCCAGTCACATCTGGGCAGATCTTTGGGGTCATATTACAGCTATGATTGAAAAGGAATTTGGATACACAATTGATTAATAAAATGTCAAGGGAGTCCGGAAACTATATACAGGGACGAATGGGAATCCCTAGAAAGACGTCTTTTGCTTTCTTATGTAAATCCATTAATCTGTAACATTTCAGTGACATAAATTATATGACCAAAATTCACTTTCAAGAAGTAGAAGCCATTTAGAGCTGACTGAGAGTCGGTCAACTACTCAACCATTCTTAAAGAGAATAGACACTAACATCTGAAATGTCCAAAAGAAGGCAATCCGTGGAGATGCAAATCTTTATATATTTTGTACTTAATGAAATTTTACAACAACGTCATGAATAAATAAAGAAAAAAGACCACTTGTAAGGTCATTTCAACTTTGACCTTTCACCTTTAACTTACATGTGATATTTGACCTCAAACCGTAGCAACCAGTAGGCCTATTTTCAAAAAAAATCTAATCGTTTTCTACGTATCATCTCTTTTAATTGACTGTATCTGAATAAGTGAAAACTATCTCACGAAACCAGCTTTAAGGTACCTTTACCAACACCTGTTAATCTATGAAGTCATAAATTATGCATAGTCTAGTTTTCATGATCAGGTATCTACCTACTAAATTTGAAAGTTGATCGGACTTACAATTAGGGGTAGTTCGGGACACACTCTTGGCAAAATTTTAGGCAATTTAACATATGACCTACAATTTACTTTTGATCTTGACATATGGCCACCATGCAAATACCACTATTGTCTCATTGTTCTCTACACATCATTTGATGTGCCCTCCTTTAAGATACGGACGGATGAAAATGTCAAAATCCTGTTTTTAAATAATTTGACATATGACCCCGGACCTAGCCGTATTTCATTTACGTATGCACTTATTTCATGGTCATGTACCTACCTACCAAGTTTGAAGTTGATTGGACATGCGATTTAGGGAGAGTTTAAGACAAATCTTCTTGCACACACCCGCACGCACACATATGTATTCACACTTCTGATGTTAGAAGTACCACATATCAACTCGCTATGCATTACATGTTTAGAGCTGGGATTACAACGTTACCGTGGTTTTACAACGAAACTTGCTAAAGGTCAGAGAGTAACTTTGCTCTGCTCCTTTGGTTTACCAGATTCGAGGTGTTACAATGACAAATATAAAAATAAATTTGTTTTACATGACAGTTGCGCTGGGGTATTGTCTTCACTCACAAATAATCTCCTTTCGATGTAGTTTACAAGGAATGCTGGAAAGAACATTTAAAGATCAAATGGATGTTTCGCAAAGAAAGAAAAAAAAGTTTAAATCATGTCTCGCAAGTATAAAGTATTGCGGACTACAAATCTGGACAAATTTAGTGGCAGGGATGTGTTTGAGGAGGATTATAAATGTCAAAGAGGATATTCGAAAATATTCAGTAACTTGCGTCACATAGGAATATGAAGATTGTTACTTTCTATCATGGGTGACTCTAAGAAATTTTGTTTGGGGCAAACTCAAGTCCGTATTCAGGGAGGTTCAGAAGACCCCCCCCCCCGCAATATTAATGGTCATCTCCGGATAGTACAATAGGAGTATGGTTATTATAATGTATTACAGCGATGCCCCGTGTAGTTTTCGAGACCTCTTCAAAAACCATTTCAGGCAGTCAGTCATGAGCTGACTACTTTAAAAATAAACATAGGAGTAGGAAACTTTTCGAGACGGGGGAGGGTGAACCTTGCTTCGGATAACCGTCCTGGGGAGGGGGTGTCCCCCTCCGCTCTGGTTAAATTTTTGGGTATTTTAGGGCCCTCAGATGCAATTTGGTGCAATATTCTGGACAAAATTTAGGAAAATTACAGCAAATTTTTGACATTTCTTACAGAAGAGACAATTAAGAGGTTTTTACCCTTGGATCTTGGGGGACGGAAGTATACTTGAGCCAATCTTATTTTTGACTGGGGGCTTTAGCCCAAGCCCCCCTTCCCCCGCTTCCTTCGCCTATGAAAATAAATACAACCATATCAGCCGATCGCTACTTCATAGGGGGGGAGTAAGAGGCAGGTGAAATGGACAAAGCGGCTTGATCCATTTGTATAAAATGAGCCCCACCTTTAAATATTTTTTTGTCATTGTGTCACACAATGTGTTTCAGCTATGCCAAGAAACCATAAAATGTTGGTTTTCTGGATTGTTTTCCTAAGCTAACGAAAATTCCAAGCACTGAAGACCTTTGAAAACGATGAATTGATAGTACTATTTTGGATCTCAGTACCGTTCCGAAACGAAATTTTTTTTAAAGGGGGAGGGGACTTCCCGTATCTCAGAACGACGTCTCATCCTATATACAAATAGCTATGCCAAAAAGTCTCACTACACTGAACTTAGATTGACTGCTTGGTGTCTTTATTTTAAATCAACTGAAACGGTATACTTTAGCACGGAAGTGGAGAACCTTTTGTTTATAACATATGCCATTTGACAGTCATAAGACCGCTCGTGGGCCAACGGCGCTTTAAATTTGGACAAGGGAAGGGAAATCTCTTCTTCTATGGGAAACACAATACGTTTAGGCTACATGCCCGTTACAACTTTTTGTAGACAGATAGCTATGCTAATCTGGTCAGGTGACAGCCGGGCAAAACTGCTTTTAGTCGTGGATGATAATCAACACGGCTAAAGGGTTGTGTATCTAATGACCCAGAAAACTCTGAAGTGTCTGCAAAACTATGGGCATTTAACTCCAGCATTACCGTTACCCTCTGTAAATGACTGTATGATGCCTAAGCTAATCAGATTACAAAAATCACAGCCTGATAATTTGTTTTGATAACCTTAGCTCGCACTAATGGTAGGTCCACTGGTGATGTCTGAAGTATATATAGTAGCAAACAAGCAACTAAGAAAACGTGCGCGAAGCGCAACGAAAAAAAATGTGGTTTGAAAGCACTTATTAATGTTTAACCTTAGCGACATTGCATTGCAAAGCTATTCACTTCGTTAATATTAAACCGAGTCAAGGAAAAGGGAGGCCCTAACCCATCTCGAAGTACATGTTTTGTTTTATTTAGGCCTATTTATTATTTTTTTTTTGGAAAATTGAAGACCGTGCTTTGCAAACTTTTGGGGGGGGGGGCAAGTGCCTCCCCGTGCCCCTGTGGCGAGCCGCTAATGCTTTCTATTGTTTTGGGGATGGTGGGGGGGGGGCACGCATGCTGCTTTGTGGCTTACCACATGACAGTAAAATAGAAAGTATGTTATCACTGCGCTAAGCCCATACATCGGTAATACCCACATTTACATGGAGGCTGTCTCAAGCCCAAATTTCACATTTCCCCTTTAATATTGTCCCTCAGATTTTAATCTTCCAATTTTTGTTTTAAAAAGTTTGTTCACATAGAAGTACTCATATCAAGTGATGGGGGAGGACCACAGAACATGATGTCTTAATGCTACCCCCGTTAAACCATGACACTCTGGGTAAATTGTGGTTCAATGTGTACCTGTTATTGTTTACACCCCGGGGGTAGCTTGTTTGTCACCGTTCTTGGAGGTACCGTCCTGGGGGAGGGGCTTACGGGGATGGATGTCGCCCTCCCGTTTGAGAAACATTTGTTCATATAAGGTGGTTTAGATGCTATATGGTGCTAGCTTCAGAAAAATTTTGAACTGTTAATATGGTGAAAAGTCTCTTAATTTAGTTTTTTCTTACTCTTGGTTAGTTGTAAAAGAAAGATAGTTGTACAATTCGGGTAAGACTCCTCTTATTGAGAAAGGTTAATTTGTTTATATCAGGGGTTTGGATGCAAAGTAGTGCTATTCTTGGTAATATTTTGAACTAATGACAAATTTTGGAATTCTCACTATTAAGTTATATTTAAGCTGCGGTATGGCACCCCCTCCAAGACATAGGGCTCACTAGAAGCTCTAGGGTATTAACAAAAAATAGAAGCAGTGGCACGATGATTATTACTCACATCCAAATGACTCTTCAGGGGATGACAACAAGCAAAAAAAGCGATCGCATTTTTATTAATTTTGAGGGGGAATCTACTCAGACAAACGGCTTTCAGTGGGGGATGGGTGAGAAATAGAGTATAGTTATTGCAAAAGGGGTGAAAAATTAAAAAGCGTGTGTCCAGATACCTTTTCTTTTTAAAAATATTAAAATTCACCATGTATGGATGAGTGGAACTCAAGTGCCCTTGTTATGAATTGAATTGTTATGTTATGAATAATGTATTACGACACGTACGTGTGCTACTTCTAATTTTCCCTATCATGCTACAGATTAGCAGGAATGTGACCCCGGAGTTCAAACCCTCACTCGATTCCGGACTCGAGTCTGTTTGTTACTGGACTCGGAGTTGACTCTGAATGGAAGGTCCCAAAATCTGAATTTACCCCAACTGCAGCTGCAGCTGGACTCGGACACGAAGCCGATGCTAGCCGAGTCCTCAAAAATGAAAGTTTCATTAATAGAACTTTAACAGATATTCTTACTGGTGGCAATTCATACATGAATTTTTGCATCCAGTCAACGAAATTGCAGAGTGGACAAAACCTATGACATTTACTCCTAAAACTACCTTTCTAGTATCTTGTACTTGGAAATTAGCATTGTATGATATTGTACATGGTCAAAAGGTCGGACTTGGAACTGCCCGGAACTGGGAACATCGGAATAGGAGTCGGCACGGAATCGGTTTAGCTGGACTCGGATGCAGCCTGCAAATGAGATTACTTCAAGTTCATCCCTTGATCCTTACAGAAGTTGGAAATGTATCTCAGTTTTTGGAAGAGTGTTTTGATCAGAATAAATGCTTTTAAAATGGTCATGATGTGGAGTACGAATCGTCACGAATACATTAAAGCGGGCGGAATTATTTCATTAAAAACCTTTTCCATGACAAAAAGTGCATACAGGAGCTGCATCGAGACACTCTCAATTCCTTAACAAATAATGAAAAAAAATAAAAAACTTTCTGCCAATCAGAAGTGAAGATTTTGATTTTTACCTGGTATTAGGTAAACAGCTTTGATTCAAGTTTTGCTGCTGTTCTCCGCCGTAGGAACTTCTTTGGATACGAACAATCTGCCTAATTGTAACCCTCACCGATGAATGATGCAAATACGTTTGATCATGGGGTTGTTATCAGAAACTAAATTGCTTGAACACCGTTTGGGTTTATTAAAAAAATAATCCGGGAAATTACGGAAGCATACGTATGCATGCATCTCGTGCCGGCCGTACACACTGTAACACGTCCCCTTACCAGCCTAGTGTCTTTCATCATTCTAGAAGGATTGTATGGCAAAAATTTGGCATCTCAATCCACCTGGAGTGCAGACATTTTCACCCTCTAGTTCGTATGAACGAGCTTGTTACTACAGCTTAAGGAAGTAAGCCATGTCCTCACTGCATATATCATTATGTTCACGTCCATAAATCTGTAGACTAGCATCATTACTCTGTCAGTCACATGTTTTTTTTTGCATATTGTAGCCCTCATCTTTGCCATCAACATCTTAATTGGATTGATGAGAAATATGATTTCGACTGAAAGTTTCATCGGACCCCTGCAAAAAGATATACGTTGAAAAACGTTTTCTTCGACAATTTTGTTAATTTTCGGTTCTTTTTTCTTTCTCTTTTTTTCTATCTCACTTCTTTTCCTGCTTCCCTTTTTGCAATAAGAATGGGGGGCGGACCCCTAATTCCCATCCCTTACTCCGCACCTTACCCAAAGATGGCTTATGTGTAGCGTACATGCAGTTCAAAGGATACCTTCTTATTCCTAGGTTTATCTTGATCTTGTATGTTTGCTTGAAATAGCAAAATTATTGCCAAATGATAAATTCATTGCTGAACTTCTAGGCGGTCTAGAGGGGAAAAAGCAAGATTAGTATTGATTCACCCAAGGAACACCCATATTCCAACAGTCCAATTTAATAGTGAGGTAAAACGTATCTCGCATAAGTGAGATTTAAGCGTGGGTGTAATATTGGTCATTAGTAGCGGAAATTTTTGCTGTTTGGCAAAGTCTGTGGCTGCTTCTTTTATTTCAAACTTAGCAATAATTTGAACTGGACATGCAGACTAGCAGCTTTTGGAAGAACTCCGTAAAATTATAAAAAAAATTTAGGACAAACTGTCTAGTTTGTTCAGTTCAGTTTGAGATCCATGCAAGAGAAATTCCATATCTTTAAAAATATTTTAAATAGAAAACACAACAAATAAATCCCTAGAAAGTTTATCCAATCAAATAATTTATTTTCTTACAATGCAGATGCCGCCCAAGAAAGGCAATTTTTTATTACCTCTCAATATAGAATGTGGTTGAAATTATTTATGCTTTCTCTGATTTCCAATTTCGAGGAAAGCAATTTACTAAATGATTTCACTAGATCCAAGGAAGCAGGACAGCAGGCTATCCTGTGAGTCTAGTAGTAACTTACAAATAAGCAATGACGAAATTAATACTCAGGCTGCTTATATTTAGTTATCATTACATATTTTATGAGCCATGATTTCTGCGGAAAACAATCTCAGAAGTGTCAATTGTTCAGGGCAGCTGTTAAGCTAGTGCTTTCCTCTTTATGAACCCCTGATTCAATTCATATGTTGCATGACATGACCTTTGGAAAAAAATCATTGTTTTACAAACTTCAAACATTCAATTTTCAGGTAATTAATATGATTATGCACGATCACGTTGGTAAACTTTATTATGCACGATCACGTTGGTAAACTTGGTTGGTTACTACATCACGAAATGCGGCGAATTTTCATCTCTGTATATTTTGTATGACAGTAATTGCTATAATAATAAGTAAAGATGTTCTGTCCGTTACCGCCGTTGTAGACACCGTTGGGGTTGGCATAAGAGCAATAACGGTAACGGCTGCCTTCTGGAAAATAATAGCAATAGCTATAAGAATAACTATAGTAATAACCGCCGTGCCACCAGCCACTTCGGTGTTCCTCAGCACAGTCTGTAGCGCTCTTCCCATCGTTGTCCCGATCGTACGTGCTAAACGCTATGTTTTGAGTATTATAGAGGGTATAACCTGCAGAGAAAAGGAAAAGAAAAAAGGAACGGCTTAGTAGGACGTCATTAACGTCTGAAACAGGCAATTCAAATTTCACTTCGAAATTGATGATTAGTAATTTAAGGACTCGGCGATTTGAAAACAAAACAAAAGTGCCAACGTTTTTGCACAGGATAATACGTCTTTTTTGTGTTATGAAATGAGCAAAAACATTTTATTAGATTTTTCATCTCAGCAAAATTTAACCGTATATCTTACTCTTTCTTTATTTTTGTGAATTGGAAAGCTGCCCATTAATCATGGCTTTGATGTCAAATGACCTACTAAAGACGTTTATATTGTTCACACCCAAATATTTGTGCTACTCCCTGTGTACATGCGTTTCTGGGAACTTTGAGTTCATCCTGTCTGGAATAATTTTGTATCATTTTATTTCTTTCAGACATGATTTAAAATAGAATTGTAAAGTGTTTAAGTGCTCGTTTTGTACAAACTATCTAACATACAGAGTAGAAGCTACTGTGCTGCAAAACGTCTTATGCTGCAAATATAAGATAAAGAGTAGATGCTTTCATAAGGCAAACTTCTTTTTTCTGTTTAATACAATCTGCCGATTTCACTTTAAGTACTTATAGTCAGTCTCTCTCTATTGGTGACACCGATTACGCGATTGACTTTCGTAGTCTTAGTAAGTGTGATAGATATCAAACTCACCACTTCCACAAATATGTTGCTGTTTGATAGTTTATTTTGCATACTTTTTTCAAATTTAATGTTGTTCTCCACAAGTTCCATACCCTCCACCGCACGTGCAGATACGGCGGTGTATGTTTGAATTAAACTTAAACTATATAGAGGTAGCATCGCATAGTAATAAATTTACTGATGCAGAATGCAATTTTTCCAAAAGTTTAAAACATTTTCTTGTAAATTATGTTAGCTTCACTTAGTCACTTATATCTGTTGCGTTAAATGATAAACGAGCCTGTATTTCGTAGTGAACACATAGTACGTCAAAAGCAATAAGAAGATAAAAGGATATCATCGGTGACCTAGATGGCAAAGCTAATAATGAAATGGAATATACAGACATGTTGAGTAATATGCAAATCCTCAACCCCAAAAAGTGAATCCTCCCAGCACAGTTAACTTTGACCGCTCCTCCAACCTCACTGCCTTCAGCAGCTTCTTAGAAGTAATGGATTTCCAACGGAGATTTCCACTGTTAGGAAGATTGTATCATGCTACTGTACGTTTCCAACGCTTAGCAAAGAATCTGTTGCGTACCAGAGTCTATTTAAAAATATTTTCATAAGTCTATCTGTCATAAAGTTGAGCTCCCTTGATGTGCAAATCTCTTCGCTCTAACGCCAGCTAACTAAATCTCATTAATGATCCCATAACATTGACCGAACAGAAAAGGTTTGTGTATATTTGTAAACAGAGTTTAGGCTTGTTTCGGTGTCAAATTATTGTGACCAATCACTATTTTAAGAGATAATAATTTGATATTTTCCTGTATTTTTTTTATTTGGTAGCTATACAATGCAAATCGCGTCTTTTTCTTCACTTGAAGTAACTCAAACGCTACTCACCAGCGTCCCCACTCCGGCTACCAACGTCTGTTACACGATATTTGTTTGATTCGTTGTCAATACGAAACCTTGAATATTTGTGGTAACGGGTTGCATACGATGACATCACAAAGTCGAAACGGTATTCATAAGTAGCTTGTTGTGTTAAGTAATACAACTTTTCATTTCCAAGCCAGAATTCTTGTTGTATGTTGCCAAATCCGTTTTTATAATCAGCCCAGCTTCTGTAAAAGTTCGTTGCGCCATTGATTCGACGTTGAATAACCTGTTGGAAAGTGTATAAAAAATAAATTACTATGTAAGAGAAATCGCTAAGAAATGTTGTTTCCACGTAAATTGTGCAATTCCATTTTCTTTTACTCTAAAGTTAGTTCAAGTTTGTCTTTCTCCATCAATTGAGACAAATCAGAATCATGTCCACTCAAAGCTCAGATACCAGTGTCTTAAATCGTTAATGATGATCGGACTGATATGAAATGACTGTTTACTGGATTCTTCGATTATCAACTATACATTCCACTATTTCAAGGATGAGTATAACTACTGTATGTGGTTAATCTCAGGTATATGGCAGTGTTGTTTAAAACCAAAACGAGTTGTGTGAGTTCACGGCATTAAAATATAAGCAATATATAGTATTGCCATCACTTACTGTCCAACCTCCACCATCGATCGTCATGTTACAGAATACATTAAAGGGTGATCCAGTCCATCCTGTAGGTCGGATAGGATAAACTCCACTCTGTGTGATACCTGCGTTCTGTACGTCATTGCAGTCTGTGTATGGGCGTGTGCAGGAGGTGATACCGTCACCTTCATATCCTGCATTGCAGTAACATTTTCGTACGCCGTCGCGCACTCTGCAGGCTGCATTTGAGGTGCATCGGTAGCTAGAGTCACAGTTTAGTTGATCGTTGTTACATGTACACCTCCTGGAGCAGTCAGAATTCACATACGTATCGCCATTCTGATATTTGTAAGGATAATTAAAACAGAACGGTATCTAATATTAAATAGTTCCATTGTTCCGTGTTATAGAACAAATGAAATAGGCTTAAAATATATCTTCACATTGAAGAATTTTCAAGCGAAAAGAAAGCTGAGATTTTAGTATTCATTTGCAGCCTAAAGCTTGCAAAATAAGTCACAAATTTCTTTTCTGGCACTAATGGTACGTTACCTAACACAGTACTAGATATTGGAAGATGTTAAAATTTGTATTACGAGAGAAGATTCAAAGTAAAATTACAACCGTACAAAAAATGAAAATACCGGGTTATCTTAAAAAAGGAAATAGATTAAAACAAAAATATTAAGATTTTAGCATATTTTTTACAGTTTCAGTCTAACCAGAAGGTACATTTAAACTCAAGCAGTAGTGAAAGCAGTTTGTTTAGTAAAACACCAGCATATTTCCCCTGTCAAATCTGTTTTATTGCTAAATATCTACTGAACAGCATTATTTCAGTCTTAATACTTTTCTGCAAGTATTTTACTTCAAATGTTCACCACAGTTTCCAGTAAGAATTCATTCCACACTTTTAAGATAAACGTGGCATAGCACTTGGCTCATTTTTGTGTATCATTATCGAAGAGTGAATCTCCTCGAACACAAAATACATATAACTCCACGTCATGAAAAATATGAAGAAATATAAAGAGACTAGGAATTTTAATGAAGAAAAGACGCCTAAGTTCAGAATTATCCAAAAACTTATTTAATAATCTGGTTGGGTAGGTATTATAAAAGGTTTAGACTTACGACAAATCTCCACTTATTGTTTTACAAAAACTAACGTCAATCATTCAAGTAAGGAAATGCTAGCTAATTGATATTGTACAAGTAACTCACCAGTAAAATGCGTCCATCAAAATAACACCCACAGCGTTCCTGTGGTACACAATTCCCTCCCTGCAGATAAAATCCATTAGGGCAATAACATCTTTGATCTCCGGTGCAGGATACACAGCTAGTAGGGTTAGAACAAGATTTTTGGCAAGTGCATGTTCCGTAAACTTCATTTGTAGGACATATCGATGTGCAATTGACTCCATTGCCAGAGTATCCAGGATTACAGTAACATTTATGATATTCTGATCGTCTTTCACAAGCTGCATTAACATCACATCGGTAGTTGTTATTACATAAAAGCTGTCCATTAGTACAAGAGCACCTTTTCGTACAAGCAGGATCCGAGTAAGATTCTCCTTCCTGGAATTAAAATCGGTTAAAACTTAAAGAGGTTTTGTCAAAACAATGTGTGTTTTATATACGATAGGATAAATCTGAATCTGCAGCGTGGACAATATCCTTTATCATGAATTTCTCGTGTAGCAATTATCCGTTGTTAGATTAAAAACGGATTTCGTTGTCTACCCATACACATGTTTGTGTGCATATAAAGTTTATCGATGGTTCCATTTCTTGCATGAATTGAATCGAAGCAAAACGTTTTAGGCTCTCTTTATGCATCCGTATCCGATCACAAAAAGTAGAAATTATTTTACGTCTCAGTATATTAATAATTTTTTTTATTTCGTGCAATTAATTGAAACTCTTTCGTATGCGAAGATGACATAGAAACCTGGTGTATTACCAGAATGAAATCGTTAGCTTCATTCACAAAGCACCGTTGAGGTACGCAAGTTTCTTCACAGATTTCGTAGCAACCAGTCATTCTGACAGGATCTGTGCAGGAAGTTTGGCATGCACAGCTTTCGTGTACCATTTCGATAGGGCAACTTGTAGCAACACAACCTGGCTCAGAAAACAAAAGAAAGTGGTCATAAGCTTTGGTCGGATTATTTATAAATGGTTTCAAATTATAATAAGGCCTATGGCACTAAGTAACAGTTTATATCAATCATAAAATGATGCAGTACAATAGACTCACATAAAACTATCTCAGTATGTTACAACCGAAACTTTTAAAACGTCTTGGAAAAATGAATATATATATATATATATATATATATATATATATATATGCAAACGTTGGCATCGCAAATATTGTAAATAATTCTTATGAATAAATACCATACTTACTAGAATTACCGCTGAACCCTTCAGCATTGACTAGTGTATAATGACTCCACTCATCACTAATGCGGAACTCGCTGTATCTGATGTAAAAAAAAGATCCATTGGACAGCATCATGTCAATACGGAGTTCGTACACTGCTTGGTTGGTTAAATGTGATAGCTTGTCGTTACCGATATAAAATTCTCCAGACAAAAATCCGAAGCCGTTCCGATAATCTTCCCAAGTTCGTTTAAATGTCAACGATCCATCGATTTGGCGCTGAATAACCTAATCAGTAGAACAGAGTTAGAAATGTACAGCAGGTTTTGGAGATCACTCACAAATTGTTTTGGTCAACTTATAGCATACGAATGGTGGTTGGAATTTAATAAAAAATAGATGAGTTGTACTTAACTATTTTGTGTTGGAATTTTTCTAAGATAGGCAAATTTAAGAAGCCACGGAGCTGCTATTAGGAGAAGATATTACGGTAGCCATTTCCTTAGGGGCCTTCAAGTAACTTGGTTTGCTAGCACTTGAAGATTCAATTGACTTCAAGTTATTATACATTTAGAAAATTGCTGTAACATTAATAGTCACTTTCCTCTAGAATAATTTGCAACTCCAAACGTGATCCAACGCTTATCAAAGTTGGCAAATATAATATTTGTGACATGTTGAAGATGGATACACCTTTCGCAAACAGTAATAGTTGGCGAAAAGTAAAAGAATGTTACATCAACTTACGGTCGAACACCTATTTAAGTTCACTTTCTCATTGCATAAGCGCTACACCTGCCCCTAAAACGGTCCGTCTAAATGTTGTTGAAATAAGCCGTCCTTTGGGTTATTAAAATCTGTTTTTACTTGACCGTCATCAAGAAAATGGGGATCAAAACATTGTTTCTCTACATCCCATCTATATAGGGTGTAAATAATTGGGAATTAACTTTAACTGGGTATCATTATATAAATTGTAAAGGGCCGGGAAAAGGAGTAGGTCCCGTAGACTCTAGTTATCATTCATAAACTAATAATCCCCTCACAGTGAAAAGGATTGATCTTATGCAGTGGTTCTTAACCTTTGTCGTCCCATTCCCCCTCTCCAATCAGCCACCCTATGTATTCCCTCCTAAAATAAATCAAAAGTGGTTTTCTCCATAGTTCACATTCACAGCAACGATAATGCCTGTGAACAAAGACAATGACCTTTAGGACCGCTCAATGGTCATAACCTGGTAATAACACTGAAAGAGCATGCCCAATATCCTTGGAAAACAGACCCTCACCTATTTTCCTAAAGTACCCTAACTTTAATTTGCAGACAATATTCCAATAATTAGTCCTTTACTTTTCCATAAAGCCGTCTAAAGAACTTAATCATCTCCCAAATATGTGAGTACACTAAAATGGGTCTGGTACCGTTATCGCACTACCGTTCAGTACTTCCATTCACCACAGTGTCAATCGTCCGACTCGAGAGTAATCTTACCCAACTGGAATAATTAAAAAAAAAAGATGCTGGAAAGGATCGGCGGTCAATAATTACCCCATGAGATACCAAAATTACCCCAAGGGGTAAATACCCACCGGTTAAGAACCACTGGTCTAATACGTTTACCATAATTGGAGTTTCCTAAGTGTCTCCTTCTTGTTTCAGTTCCCTGATGAGGTATTCTGAGGTAATATTTAGACGGACACTTTCTTTATGTTTTGTGTCATATCTCCATTTAAAAAAATATAATCAACTTACCGTCCAGCCACCTGTCGAAATTTGGTTGTCGCAATACACTTCAAAAGGTTTTGGATATCCATCTGGCTTGATGGTGTAAACACCACTAGAATTATCAGAAGAACATTGTGTATATACTTCTTTACAATCTCTTGGATACTCTGGTTGTTGGTAGAAGAAATATGAACCTTTAAAAAATGATGAAATGTAAATTATTAGTTTTGAATTTCTTTTAATATTGAAAATTTAACCAAATGTCTAGAGGGGGTCATCGTACAAAAGCGCTAGACTTGTGCTTTTTTAAAAGGTAGACAGTTTGTCAGGTAATATTGTACGTATTACGTAAAACCAACATTTCACAATATCTCCTTTCCCATGCCTTCTTCTATCAGAGTATTTGTATATAAAATTAATTGACACAAAGAAATAAATATGCAGTGACAAGCAATTTTTCAACTTGTAATCAAATTCCTTTTTCTCTAATTGTTGAACGTTTTTATTTTATATGTCGAAAAAAAGGTGAAGAGTCCTGAGGAACAAGTATGGAAGGTTTTGTTGTAAAGGTTTCTTGTAACGAGTGGAAACTATTCTATTTTGTTTAACATCCAAGATTGCAATAAGCCATTCGGTGCCATTACATTATCAGTTAATTTGCAAATGAACTCAATGATCATGAAAGTCTCCTTTAAACTTGAAAATATAAACTCCATGAAATTTTATAGAATAAAACATGATTTGATGGTTGCTTTTGATGTAACTCTAATTGGCGATCCTCTCATTTCTTTTTAACAGTATATCACATATTTATATGTGGTACTACTGTGTTTTGTCAGAGTTCTAACTTTTTCCCTTCCTTTGCCCTATATTCATACAGAACAACAGTGAATTATTTGCGTATGTGTTTGTTAGTTTTTTTTTTGCAAAAGAATATTTGTTAGTTGTTATTTTCTAAGGGGAGACGGTTACTATGACAGTCTTCTATCTTGTGTTATAACATTTTTAATTTTGTTTAAAGTAATGTCATTTACTCACAGGTAAAATAAAAAGATTATTACTAGGCTATGTTAGTCATGCATGCTCTTGTATTTGGAATTTACCAAAATTGTTTGGAATATTTACGAAAACTTGGCACAAGAAAATGTTCACTTGGGTGCAAACCTTGTTTTATTTAGTCTTTGAAGGTCTTTAGCAAACGAATCAGAACTAATCACAAAGTTTCTTTTAAACTGATGTAGTGGCGGAACTTGATGATTGGTTTTGAATATGAGTTTTAGCTCAGTTGTGTTTCTATAAGTATATTCAACTTTAAAATTTTGTACTTATGTAGATGAAAGATTACCTCGGCGAGATTTCGGAAGGTGCACCACAATGTGACATTTTGAAAAATACAAAAGATGCATTTAAGTTGACAAAAATAATGTTCAAACAAGCATTGTCTGTATTCGCTATTCCTTCCATTTGCTGAGATTATTAGTAGTTGTCTCTCAAGTTAAGGACAGAGCGTCTTCAAAATTTCTATCTTTAAATAAAATTAACTTAAGTTCTTACAGTAGGCTGAAATTAACTTCTTACATGACTGCATTTGATTGGAGAGGCATATAACTACGTTTGGAGAACAAGTTCATTTATGCTCATCTCATTTCTTGTACCTCTTATTACGTTCTGCAAGTCTTGATCAGACAATTTTGGGCTATACTATATTTGTTGCAATTGTAATGTATTCCTTAGTATGCCTCTCTTGACCTTATGGTTTTTAATTAAGTTTTCTTTCGGTAACTTTTCTCGGACACTGATGTATTCCAAGTCATCTGTTTTCGCTTATCCTTAAGATAAATAATAGAACCTTAAGAAAGCATCTTTACATTCAAAGGCTTAAAATAAATAGTTTACTACTCAATTTCAAAGCAAAAATGTTAACGACTTACCCTCAAGACAGTTGACTGCAGTGATCAGGAAATGTGGTAAAAGTAACAAGAAAATACTACATGAGTGACGAAGAGAATGCATGTTGACGGTGAAGCTATGCAATAAGTTATGTCCACCAATGTAGATCTAGCATTAAGAATAGAATCACATGATGTTGCACATCAGTCCTACGGAAGAACTGAAGTTCAAACAAGAAACTATAGGTAATGACCAAACCTTTACGTTAAAGGCACTTAGGTAAAAGCGTAGATTAGCACGTGAATAAATATGTAACGAAATGTTTGTGAAGAAGACTTTAAAAGATTCCCTACACAGGATTTTATTAAGCTAAATTGTCATTCTACCCATACAGACGTGACTGCTAAGGGAGACATACGTCAAGTAGACTGGGCGTGGCATTTACGCTTGTTGACCTAAGAGCTTTTCTCTTTACAAGACGCTAGTTCTGTTCAATAATTTAATCAAACGAAAGCGTAACGTACAAAAATTACCTTTTGCAATTTAAGGCAACCTTTAATATGTTACCATCGAAGTAGTCAATTGAAGAGGGATGGAAACCTAGGTCTCTCCATAATTCAAAGAAAGAAAAGAAATAAAAAATAAAAATTAAAAGAGGAACAAAGAAAACGGATTCTGCATCTCCTTGAGGGAAATTATCAAGATTAATAAAGCCACGTAATAATGATGTGAACAAGGACTCTATTTTTTAAAAATTCTTAGAATACTTATTTTGATTCCTAGATGTGAGTACATCTACTGAGCAGTATAATGAGACTTTATGTAGGCTGTGGTTGGGATGCGGACCGTTCTAATCTCCGTTTCCTAGCTAATTTGACTCATAAAAAATGGGCTTTTGCTACATTGTCTGCTCTGTTAAATAAGAAAACGGGGTTCATGGAAATTTTTCAAGGTGCACTTATTTGATTACCCGTAATTAAGAGACCCCATTCGACAGTGCTTTACTTCCAAAACATTTCAAGAGTCCCTACCAAAGTTAAGTGACTTAAGCACTGGCACGTTTGGGCTTCCTTTTGACAAACTGACACTTTCTCTGCAAAGCACTGGATCCATGTTTGCTAGTTTTGCCTATCTTCTTTTTCTAAACTCATTTCTCAGATTGGTGAAATGAATTCACTTGAAAAATGTAACGACAACGGCACTGAATAAGCCCTCCAATTTTAGAATTAGCTTCGCAGTTGTTTCTTTGTTGAACCCCACTGTGATGGGCATGACTTTCAGTTTGTATTTTGCAACAACAGCTGATAGACTCTACACAGACGTTAAATCTTGAGATACTTTATTTTTGTTCTATAAAGCTTTGAATACAACCCCCAACCGCGCACGACGGTTTGCTACTGATAAAGTTGCCGCTTTGTTAGAGCAATATGAGCCTGACATCAGAAACCGGTCTAGCTTGGTCATAACAACCAAAAAGTATTACATTCAAACCCGAGACTCCTTAAAAAGCCTTTCTATGGTTCGCATGAAATCACGCAAAATGATTTCGAGCCTTTCCTAAAAAATATGCACGGTTTACTGACTATGATAACGTCAGATGGTGATACCGCCGACCCTTACTTTACTTTAACAGCTGATAAACGTGACTGAAAAATGGCAACCTTTCAGCTGTTGTTTTCAAAACATAAAACCTACGTACAGTAATCTATGTTGTATACTCACTTCCTTGTTAAATCCAGTGGTAAAGAATGGCTTCGAGGATGTAGTCAGGTTCTCTTCTATAGGTAAACAAGAGCTAATGAAGCAGTATCTGTTCTTTCAACCAGTCTAGAATGGAACCACGGATGGCAGATCCATAGCTTAGAGGTATGAAGTTCGAAAGGTTGGTCAGTTCAATCTAAGTGGCCTTTCTGGGGACTTGGCTCCTTCGGGTAGCTGAACTCCCTCGCGAGTAACATTTCATTTTCGCCTTTCGGGATCTAGCCAAAGGAACTTTGGGGAAAGTATTACGGAAGACGCAGTAAAATTAGTTGGCTACCTTTCCCATAAAAATCCGAGGAAAATAAGCTAATAGCGATGTTAAATCTTTCGGGAAAAAATACGCTAAAAGCAAGGTTAAATCTTTCAAAAGTTTTGTGTTGTTAGTTCAGACAAAATACTGTGAAACAGGGTACATAGCCTAACTGTACAAAACATGATTCATTCAAAAAGTTAAGCATGTATAAAACCATTTGTTATCTTTAAAATAAGTACAAACTCTCTATACACAATCCTTGCTTTCAAACTTTGAACATCACATTTGGAACTATAATAGATTGTGTCAATATCGTACGGAAAAGTATATATTTGAAGCTTCAAAAACATAAAATCTTCCTCAATAAGATTCTATTTTTTCATATCAAACAATTTTTTATTTTATTGTTTTATGTAAGACAGTGGTGTCTAGAGGTTTGGGAAGGGGTTAAGCTCTTCCCATGTCAAACCATGTAGAAAGTCAATGTGTGAAAAGCTAGGCAAAAGATTTCAGAGGAATATTTCTAGGTTAAAAAAAAACAATTTGTATTTGATCATTTGTTAATTTTTCTTGTCCGAATTTCCAACTTAATTATTTGTTTTGAAAAAAATATGCTTTTCATAACTGTATTAATTCTGTACATATTCAATATTAAAGATTACACCATAACTTACGTGCAACAAGCCAGCCCATCTTTACCAGACTTTTCATAGCAAAGAAAACAGTATATTCCGTTGAAAGTAAAGGCTACTTACAACCCTCATTTTCTTTCTTCAGAGCGTTTTTTTTATTCTTCCATATTATCCTGTCAGTCTACACAGCATTATTTGAACTAACACTACTTAGCGGTTGTACGTTCTTGTTCAGAAACACAAACAAAGGAGTAGCTTTAACGTAAAAAGCTGCCCTATATCCAGAAGAGTGTTCCCAATACTTCCTGCCTATCGCTGATCTAACTTGGCAGTTATGACTGTTTGAAGACGGATATTGTAATGGATATGATGTGCCCATAGTGAAAAACAAATTAATCATCTTATATCAATGGACAAAAGGAATTCAATTTAGTGTGGTTAATGTTTGCACAAATAAAAGCTAACATATCAAAACAGAGATATATTTCACATTGGAAAAAACTTTACAAATCTGTAGTTTTCAAATATACTATTTGCCTTAATTCAAGGCCGATAATATTAACAGCTTCGGTGCAATTGAGAAGTTAAACACAAGTAGTGGTTTTTCATGACAGAAAGCATAAGAGTGACGAGAATATTGAATGGAGAATTAACAAAGCAAGTCATCGAAAACAGGAAACTATTAATGCGCGATGTTCAAAAGTTTGTTAAACTCAGAACGGCAAAAAATCCTTGGACTTATAAAAAGGAGGTAACCGACAACCCCTGTAGGTAGGCAAGGAAGAGAGTCCTGCTCTCGTGAGGAAAATTGTGCACAATTTTGTTTAAATCCATTTACTAAAACGATTACTAAAACATTTTTTTATCTATACAAAATAACTTTCTGAATTCCCTCTTTCAATGTTGGTTTCCAGAAGCTCCTCTTTGGCATTCATAGGTACAGCTGGCTAATTATTATCTTATTAGAGTTGCAAAGATATTTTTCTCTGTCAATTACCTTGTCAAATATATTTAGAAAGATACTGCAACAGCTTGACTTTGTATACCAACATACACCACAAATTATGTACTTTACAAAAAATAGCAACATTTGCGACTTCCTGCAGCGACTACTTTTTCATTTAAGCAAGGGGGTGGGTCCAGTTGTTTCGGTAGAGCCCCCTTTTAAAAATAACCCGTTTTGAAATCGGACCCCTTTGTGGACTATTAGGGTAGTTCTTCATCGTGTAGGCTATGATTTTGCTATCTTACTAAACGGCTTTTATACACGGGTATGTACAGGTGAAAAGTTCATTCACTAATTGCAGCGGCAATTTTGTAACGGTATTCACTTACGACACCATTGGAACGTGGAATGATGGACCGAGTAGTCTTTTTATGGATCTCAAAGTGTTTATGTCAAAGAGTTAGCTTTTGGGATATGTAAGTAATCTGTAAACATAACGCAGATACTTAAATGCAACACGTTTCTTGATTTTTAGCCAGTGAGCGATCTAAATAATAACTTCTCGGCAACTCTCCGATTCGAAGCAAATACGACTCGAAGAGAATCTCTCTGAAGACCCCGAAGGCAGCTGATGTTTTTCTTAGAGAGTTCTTCAAATAGTGTACCGCAGTGATCAAGGCGCAAGATGATTAATGCTTTAGGGATTGTATGACTTAGCGATGCGGATGGCTGTTGTATATTAAGCATATTCCACTTGAATATTTGTTAGTGCCTCCTTATAATAGGTTTAACAGTTTCACGATCAATTCCTAAACTTTGCAGAGAACGT
Organism: Holothuria leucospilota; assembly: GCA_029531755.1. Classification (NCBI taxonomy): domain Eukaryota; kingdom Metazoa; phylum Echinodermata; class Holothuroidea; order Aspidochirotida; family Holothuriidae; genus Holothuria; species Holothuria leucospilota. The sequence continues at coordinate 19,397 of JAIZAY010000108.1, read as the reverse complement.
GTCGCGCTATAGCGTCGCCTTCCACTCAAGTTCCTTCGATGTACAAAACGAGGTTACTTGTACAATTGCTTTTTTGTACACCTATTAGGGCCGTAGCTAGTGGGAATAAAGGTGTACTAATAGCTTAAATTTTCAAACCTAAATGAAAGTTGGTCTACTTAAAACAAGTCACTACGGAAGTTGTCGAAGTTTCAATTATCCTGCTTGTAACTTGAAGGCTCACAAAAACCGGGGAATTCCCATACAAAGGTTCCTTTTTTACCAATTACCCAAAGACTGGAACCCCTGCCCGCTGGTTACGAATGGTGTTGCTCTTACTACATGATACACGCCCCACACCTGTGTTTTATCTAAAGTCTTGAAGGGAAAATGCAATCAACCAATTTGGATTAGTGTTACCGAGTATCCGATTTCATAAATAGTTCTTGAGGACCATGTGACAATATTTTTTCTCACCGAATTGTACAATTTACGCAGAGTAACTCCTTGGTTTGCCTTGGATATGCAATATTTATGTTTTGAAACATCATAAAGACACTTAAAGGGAATAAGGGTTTGTTGTGAGGTTTAGCGTATTCAAAATAAGTCTGGGACTACTTCATATGCCCTCTAAGCAATTTATCTAACCTTGAAGTAGCATCAAAAAGGCGGTTGATGAGCTGTTTGGGATTGAACTTCTGCAGACACAAGATTAGGGTTCGTGGTTTTGTTATGTAACTTCATTTGGTCAAACCTGGAAATAGTTTAATGAAATTTTACCTCAAATGTTGCAAACATTGTACCAGACAGTAGGAGGGGGTGGAGCAAGGGGCAATTGTCCCTTTCTGAAATTTCTAAACCCTACGGATAAAAATTCTTATGTTACAAGACGACCCGTCAGGAACACCAGATTGAATCCATCGACGAGCGAATGGAAAGCTCCAGCGAATTCAACTTCAACGCAGCCTTATTAGAATTTTCTCGAAGGAACTGTTTACGTAATGCAACACTTCTAAGAAATATTGGCATTGTTTGTTTATCACGGTGCATACAAGGAACGTTCTCGTAATTGCTCGACTGTGTGTACTAGAAGTTTCTGTTAAATTCTGGAGAGTTCTCGATTAAAAGCCTAGCGTATAAAGGCAGTTCAACAACTGTTTTAAGAGAGAGATATCATAATACTATGAGAAGTTATTCTCTGACCGAATCACCTGAAGCCAGCCACTGACACTGTACACTTGTGATATATTGCCTTACGCCGTTTCTACACTGTGTATTGAGATCGTTATCATCCATCATCGCCTAGCCTTGTCATTATTCGCTCGTGGAACCAGTTCCTATGCTACAGCACGCTGCAGGTCTACTACTGTACCATCATCGACGTGCATGCACTACCAACCCTTGGCCCAGACCAGAATAACATTAAGTAAAGGATTGTGAGTAAATCTAATTAATTATTGTAAATTTAAGTAAGATAAGGAGGTTGTAAATAATCATTAAATTGTTGAATTTTAATCTCGTTCTTCTGTGATCTTTCGCTGTTATTGGTTTGACTTGCGACCACAAGCCGTAACACTTAAAATACTAAAACTCAATGCTTTTGAGACATTCAAAACCTGGAAAGTCGCATATATAAGTTCTTTCCCCAAAAATTTTCCCCGGGTTTTCCCCAGACCTCTGGGGCAAATTGACTCGTATGCCTGTAACTCTCATTGACGAATAAGCCTTCTTCCTCATGCATGGCGTACGCAACACAGCTGAGGCCTATACCGTAAGTTGTAGATTTTTAATACTTTAGTCAGGAGGTGCCACATCATGTTCACATAGCATAGCCTATTATACCATTTAAAGGGACACTGCATTCAACCCAATAGAATTCGTTTACCCAGGCAGCCTAATTCATGAACCGCTCTTTTAATCATATGACAATATTTTTGAAACTGACTTGTTAAATTTATAGAAGGTAACTCCTTGCTTTATCTTTTGTGGATGGTTTGTGTTCAAAGCAACTTCAGATGTACTGGTAAGGTAAAAAAGAGGAAATTTGCAAAGAGTTTGCTGACTTTTGAAAACAAATTTGCAGCAGTTACTTTTTCCCACTAATAACATGCAAAAATCGAGTCCATGAAATACGTTTTAGTCCTGTTTTTTTTTTCAAATTGATATAAATTGGTTTTAACTGAATAAATATTTTTTATTAGTTTTGTAAGGATAATTTTCCTTCCGTAACTTACTTAACTTTCTAAAAATCATAAAGTCTCATAAATGTTTAGAAGCAACTTTGGAGGTCTCGAAATTGTTATACCCGACAATGTAGGAGGCATCTTTGACAAAAAAAAAAACACGTTCGCATTTTTACAGCCTGTTAGTTCTTTACGACGGGTTTGACCGTGCCTTTCGTCAGTGTGTTACTTCTCTATTTCTACTTCATTGTTGTTCAGTTGCATTTCTTTGCCACCTGAAGAAGTCTATACTCGAAACGTCGTCTAATTTCCCGCAAACTTTTAGCACTTTTTACAACCTTTATCAACCTGCATACTACTATAGTGCTCCGCAGCATTTCGACCCTATATATATACATATATATATATATATATATATATATATATATATATATATATATATATATATATATATATATATATATATATATATATATATATATATATATATATATATATATATATATATATATATATATATTTCTCTAATTCGGCACTTAGGGGGAAAGTTGTTGTTGAAAAGTCGACCTTAAGGGGAAAAAAATTTTCGGGTGAAGTATAAGTTTCGCCTTAACGTTTCCACACACTTTTTCTATAGGAATACGTAAACTCACAAGGACGCCCTCTTAGATTTACAAACTAGATGCCATTACTTCAAAGTTGTCAAATTTACGGACACCTAGCTGTTAACACGAACGGATGGCTGCCCATTGAAATAACGTTAATTATACTTTTAGACGTTAGGGCGAATTTATTTCTTATGTATTTTATTATCATTTTTTCGCCCTATGTACAAGCAGATATAACAATTTCCCCTTAAGGTGGGAATTAGCGTTTTATATATATATATATATATATATATATATATATATATATATATATATATATATATATATATATATATATATATATGTATATATATATCCTGTGATAGGCCATTTTTACTAAAGTGCTTCCTTTACTTTTTTATATACTATTTGATGTAAGGGCAAATCCTTATGAACAATGTTTCTAAGAAGGAGTGGTTCCATGCATGCAGTTACTTCTTGGGAATGAAAACTGCCAAAACCTGGTTGAGCTTAAGATTGAGGCAAATCTGGAGGAAATGAGAAATCTATCATTTAAACGGCGAGGTAAAGACAATACACACACTGGAGTTAAGATTCTGCGAGAAAGTTTCAGCAGGAAAGGAATGGCTACTGTCTGGGATGCAGAGAACAAGAAGAACTAACGATACATGACAAAGATAGTAGTGTGGAACAGAATGATATTTTAAAGTCGTCTCCTCAGTCTTCAGAAAAGCGTAACTATTCAAAGGAATTTCTAGTAAGGAAAAAATATAGGAACCTTCGTGAACGTTTAAGAAAGGGCTTCAGCTGAGAAACTGTTTGGAAGGCGTGACCTCTACTCCCAGTTTTAAGTAGGCTCCTGCGAGCACATGTTAGGAAAAGATTGCAACAGATTTGCATCACGAATCATCTAACATCCCCTCATTCGTTTTTTGATTATTTGCTCAAAAGGATCGGATCATATTGTTTGCCTTTTAGGAGTCTGATAAATAATTGTAACCAGGCACTAGTTAATGATTTGATTCTACAGTCTGTCCTAATGGACCAGCAATCCTGACATATATAAATACATTTGTACATTTGCTCTGGCTAATCAACTGATCGGTGTTGTAGCTTTTTATTTCCTGAATGGTTATCTTAAAATTCTTCAATATGAAAAACTCTACAATATATTCCAGACTCTTTACTATTGGAGATGTTAACTGTTATGAATGGGACGTTCTTGTTTACTTTTTTGTAATAGCCAATTATCAGGTAAGTTTAGGGATTACAATTTAGAATGTGCAATGATTTAAAATCAAATCGAACTCCGTCAGATCACCGTTTCACTAAACCTCTCTACAGCCATGAGTCTTCCTTACATTGTTCATTGTTCCTTACATTGTTCCTGACCGACTGCAGTGGTCAAGTGGTTAGAGCATCCGACTTGCAGCCGGAAGGTCTAGGGTTCAAATCCTGGCCGGGTCATACCAAAGACTTTAAAAATGGAACCTACTGCCTTTGTGCTTGGTGCTTAGCATAAACAATGGAGTAGGGAAACAAGCCAGTGAGCCATAACTGGAAAAAAGGCCGTGGTCGTCTCGACTTGAACCAATTGGTTGGAAACTGGGACGTTAAACCTCATCTAACCTAACCTAACCTACATTGTTCATGAACTATGTAATAGCCTCTTCATTTTACAGTACTGTCTGTTTTATTGTTTTAATGTTCTGTATTCTATTGATTTTTCTCTCTCTTATCCGTCGCATGTGTATCCACGCTCAAAAGCTTTGCCAAGTTTCCGTTGATATGGCTGGTTTGTCTCGTGCCTGCTGTTTATACCTTTGAAATCTGCACTGTATATAAATGATGGATATAAAGTTGATGAAACTGACACTGATATATTATTTCACAATTAAATTGCTTTAAGGAATGAGTAGAAAAAGTGACTAGGCATAACAAAATATGTAAGCAAGTACTTTCAATATTTTTTTAGCTTAGTTCATATCATGACGTGGATCTAGCTTGTTGAGTCGTGGTTAATACGGGTAGTTGATCTCTTTATTCATTTCTTTTCAAAACACCATAGTAAGCTTATGGAAAGCCGCACGCTTTTTTACCTAGTATGAAACAAGCGCTCTGGTAGGGAATAATAAGTATGAAATAAAAGTCTTGATAGTTTTTTAACAGATAATTCAAAATAGTAGAATATTTCGGACATCGTGGAAAATATATGTTTTCCACCACTAGGCATATGCAGGAAAATAATTTTGTTTAATATCATCCATATAACAAAACAAGTTAGAGGTATAAAGAAGAAAAGCTGAGCTAGAGGGAGAGTAGCCCTCTGGCAGATCAACATGGACAGTAAGTAAACTTGTCGCCTGTACACTGTTTATGACAAAAGCGTACCAGATACATAGACTATAAGAAACAAAAGACGATTATTTAACCTTGTATAATATGATAGAAAATAGGAACCAAGCAGACTGATAAAAGTTTTGGAAGAGATGAGTACAAAATCGTAGGCAATATACTTTTCCGTCGTCTAGACACCATCAATATATTAGACTTTGGTTTTGTCACACGAGCTTTAGAAAAGCAAATACGTAAATCGGACAATTTGTTTGAAGAAAAATTCCCATATGTGAGATTATGCGAACGTTATGGAACAATGTGCTTCACAGCCACCTTTAGTGGAAGGGTTTCTCTCCTAATTACAGTCGATCATTTAAAACATACTGGGTGATAAACTTAGAACGAGATTCATATTGATTACCCACGCTTCATAGAAGATATCCAATTGTCAAAGGAACATGGACAGTACATTCTTCCTTCGTCTGGAAACCATCAATGAAAAGGAATGTTGCTTTGAAATATGACGGTGGATACTAAGAACCATAAGATGTTGATCAGTGGAAAGTATCAAGGTTTTAAGATATATTATTACAGTAGCGTATATTTACGAAGGTAATGGCTAGTGGGCAATTCTGTCGTCTAGACTTTATTGCTGATAAAGAAAGTTGCCCCGGGACGACTGATATAAATCAAAAGGAGTGGAAATTTTCGAACAACTTAAAGGTGTCGTTTTAACAAGGCTTTGATTAATTACGGTGGTTTTTCTAACACTGTAAAATACAGTATGCCCTTATGCAATCGTTTAGACACCGTCAGCTATGATCATTGGCCACTCCTTTTAAATTATTTCAGGTAAATGCAGGTTATCTTATTTTGATCAATTTAATTGAATAATTTATTACATCGCATAGGAAAGATAATGGATCTACATTATCTACAAAGGGTTAGAATCTACTTAGTCCTTTAAGTACTACAAATTACCAGGGTCTTATGCAGGGTTTGCCTATCTTGCTAGTTTCTCTAACGACTATTTGGCATAGTCGTTAGAGATGTGGAACATGTGAAATGGTTGAAAGGGTTTCAAATGTGATCATCACCTGCCAAGGTGCTTTATAGAATGATGTTTGCCCATTCCGTATGCCCTTATTACAGTAACTTCTGCATGGTCGTGCAAAAGCCACGAAATTTATGTGTCCTTCCTGGTCGCAAATCCCTTTCTCAAGTTCTCATTACACAGAGGCGAAAGTAGCAGAGCCTTGTCAAAACATCAAGTTTTGTTGAGAGGTGTGCTGGAGATTCTGCAAATATTACATACCATAAAACTATCTAAACGAAGCTTAATTATCACTTTGTGAAATACTTGACAAGGGCATTCTTACCAAGATGCTATTAATGAAACGGTTCGAGCCTTTGTAGTTGTTTAAGTCCATTTTTATTTTCAGAACTGTTACCTGAAAAGTCAACATTTAAGTGAAAATGACCCAGAAGAATAATCTCAAAAGAAGAACATGTGAGTAGTGGTTCCTTCCGATCTTTCGGGAAAGTGTGTCGTCCATGGGCCCTTATTACGAGACCATGGTGGGCATTAGGAATAATAACATGGTGAGAATACAGGGGAGGGTTGGGATAATTACATAATATGGACAACAACAATGCTACCTGCGCAACGAGGGTTCAAGAAATCGGCTCGCAAGAAATAGTGAGCGAGAGGGAAATAGTATTAACCAGCTGGCCCTAGATGAAATTGTAACTGAAACAATTCCAACCATTTTAAGCATTCGAAAAGTTTGATAGTTTGCAAATGATTTACAAAAATGAAGGTAGATTTGTGATATAAAACGGTTGCAATAAACCCTTCTCCTATTTGAACCAACAATACTCTACTCCCACAGGAATCTGATGCTAGTTTAAACATTTCTTCAGTCATTTTGAACTCTTTTGTAGAAGATGGATTGGGAGCACGAGTATTAAGGCCCTAGTTCTGGCGTCACTGTTATTTGGCCGTGTCCTGCATATGGGCGAGATTTCCTTCGTTTTTACTTTGAACCAAATAACATTCAGTAGACTCTGTCTAACCGGAGCTGTAGTATCCATTGTGCTTAGCAAAAGACGGAAAATTTCCTTGTAGTATACGGCACTTCCTAACCTTTCTAAGATGCTTCTAAAAATGTAGTACTTTTGGGTGTCATGTTTCATCAGTGTGGTGCATAGATTTGCCAGGCAGGGAGCCAAACAATCTGGCTAGGAGGGGCGACCTGATAAACTCAACAAGTGCCACTGGGCAGGAAGAATGGTCATCAGGATGGGCGACAGGTGCAACAAGCTTTAAAATTTCTTTTGAGGTCATTGCATATTTCTCACAATTCACCTACTTGATGACATGTACTGTTTGGAGCTGATATAGTGATTACTTTATATTTAGTGTTGCTATGTTTCCTTTAGTAAGGGGATTAGTCTATTGCTATTTAAATACGTAAATTAGAACAGGGCCGAGTGGAACGGGAGGAGACGGAACGGTTGAGGGGAGCACAACACAGGACAGAAAGGAAGAGCAAAGAATAGAACTCTTAAACTCATGCAAGGGAACTCAAATTGTTCACTTCATTATGAAATTGTAAAAACGTAAGAGTATTTATAAACAACAAGTCGCACAGAACGATTTAAATAAATAAATGAATGAAAAAAGAAAGAAATATATGGTTAAACTATAAGAACATAAACCAATTTTAATGTACACATGATACATCTGACCATATCAAATATTAAAGTAGCTATTTTCTACAAAAAGCCATATTATAGAATTTTATTGCTCATGGAACGAAGTAGGAAGGAAGTGGGATAGTTGCTGCAAATAGAACTCTCAAACGACCAGAATCAGGAATAGTACAATTGGCAAGCTCAGAATGCAAAGTGTGGCTGTCGTCCTCCACGATGTTCCTCGATTCATCCGTAACCTCACGGTTATACACAGTTCCTACATTATGCAGCGTCTCACTGCTGATTCTTCCCGCTTTTGAGATAATTTTATCCGATCTACCCAAGTCACATTTTGAAGCATTTCCACCCCATTAAACAACAACGTCAAACATTAGCTATGACAGAGTTGTAAAACATGTGTAAGATTTTTTTGACTGATGTTATAAGAATTGAGTTTGTCCACTGAATACATTCTAGCACAAAGAATTTTAACAGCAATTTCAATATGAGAGTGCCATTTCCCTTGACTGCAAATGCAAGTGTCTAATGCTTACTCAGAATCAGTATGACAAGATTATGAAAGTTATTATAAAACGGTTACAGCTTTTCTGAGTGACATACAATAAATAGGTTTTAATGAGAACCTGGAGTTTTTAAAGTATTATAGAACAAATCTAAAAGTAATAAAACCATCACTTTTCTCCTACTTTTGATGTTTCTGTCCAACCGATTCTCATAGCCTGTCCTGTATCATGTTTTTAAAGCAGGCTCCAATGAACAACACAGCATAACAAACCAACTTCCACCTTTTGTTTTCAGATTTAAACCACACAATATATGAGGATCTTTGACCCTACAAAATCTTCATGTAAGCAGAAATCGTGTACTTAACACTTAAAAAAACGCTAAGTCCTGGTTATTTTCTGTCATTTACTCTCTGTGAAAAGTCGATAATATGCTATTGAGGAAGCATTGCAATTCCAATTTAAATTAATTTAAATTCGAAATGATTACTTGTTAGAAATATTGTAGGGAATCCTCACGAAAGTCAAGACGTTTCCAAGAGGGTGAAGAACAACTCTTATCGGAGAAGGTCATAGTTCCTTTGGGTGTTCACTCTAGTTGACTTTTATCAAAAGTGTGAATAACATCTTAAACCTCGACTTCGGAGAATAAGACTCTGTGGTATAGAAACCTCCATTCATAAATGGTTCGTGAATGTAAATATATTTTACGTGAAATATTTCATATAGAATATCTTGGTAACAACACTGGTAATTTAAAACGTGTTTATCGTGTTGAAGTTGCAGTGTAGTGACCTCAGATGCTGTTCGCGAAAAGTTGAGTTTTCGGTATTTATTTTTACCATTTGAAGTCATTACTTACTGAATGTATAAAATTACCAACAATAAGCCATATAAGTTTGTGGTTATTATAAATTTACAATACAAAACCATCGCCCTTATCAAATCATCGAGTTATATCGCCGATATTTTGGAAGAGTATTAATATTATCTCGTATTTATGTATTCAGTCTCAGAAATTCTTTATCCTTTATTGCATTTTTAGGTAAAGAATGCCTTTTTTCAGTGTTGGTACAAATTGTGAAACTCATCACTTGGGGCACTCATATTGTTCTACGTTTGACAGAGTAGCTATCTTATAGTTATAGTATAGGTCATGTTTTGCTGTTTTGTATTAGCACTTGTATGGTAAAACTAATGTCGTCACTCCCTAGAAATCCGTATAAGAAATAATTTAAGCTGTTTATTATCCTTCTAGCTTGTTGCTTTTTGGAGTTAGAGAGTTTAAAAGTTTGTTCATTAAACATGCAGTTAATGTTAACTAATACGTAAATTTAGCTAATCCCAATGCAAATAACTAATAAAATGTTAGGAATGTACACATTTTGGGGTCTTTAACTACATGGTTTTTTGGAAGGCATGTAAAAATTATTTTGATAAAAATCATTTTCTTACCAGAACCTCCCCTTATCAGACGCCCCTTCCATTATATCTCAATGTTCTTCGCTCTACACTTCCATAAGAAATTGATACTGTTTCATTATAGCCAACGGCTTGTAACACTACCTTTATGTGTACGAACCATGCGATGGCTTCTTCTATTTTCTGTATTGCAGAACACGAACTTTGTTTTCTATTGTATTGATTTTCTTAATTCTATTACGTTGTACTTTGTCTTATCCGTTGTGTGTGATCGCCCCAAAAACCTTTGCCAAGTTGCCAATGGATGAGGTGAGGCTGGTTCCTTATCTGTCTTATGTATAATTGAGATGTAACACTGGCGGCAAATAAAGATGATGAAACTGAAACTGACATATTATTTCACAACTTAATTTCAGTTAAGGAAATGAGTTGAACAAAAACTTGCTAGGCTTCAACAAGTAATTTAAGGGGCGTCCCCCTCCCCATTGGGAAATTTTTTGTGAATTTAAGGTTGCTTAGATGCAAAATGATAATGTCTTTGGTACATATTTTGAACTGATCATATATGACTGGAAAATTAATAATTAAAGTGGACCTAAAGTCTAAAAATTCAAAAATATATATTTTAGAGGTTACAAAATTAATCTTATTGGTCCAACTCCCATTGTCATAGCTTATTCCATTGCTGAGATATAAAATGTTAAAATTTATTCACTTAAATCCAAACAGTTCATTGCGCAATAATTTTTGACATTCTTGTTGTACAACTCATACTAAATGCTTTGTTTTCTTTTAAAATAAAAAATGTTTATATGACCTTGACCGCTTCCTGTTTTCTTGCATGACATGCTGTACAGAGAGGGCTTATATAGTCAAGTCACCCCAAAGCAGTAAGAACGCGATCACATTTTGGCACAAGGTGCGGTGGCTTTCAGAAAAACAAAGAAATACAAAGATTGTAATTTGAGTAGTACAACAATGACATCACAAATTATTGCGCAATCTACCATTTTAAATCGAGTGAATAAACTTCAACATTTTATATCTCAGCTTAAGAAAGTCCTGTGAAGATGGGAATTGGACCATTGGAATTCAGTTTTCATGCTCTGTAATATATATTTTTGAATTTTCAGACTTTAGGTACACTTTAAGTAATTTTCATTTTGGGGGGAAGATGCTTTTCTGGGAGGGGTTCCCCCTCCTCTTTGAGAAATTTTTTATTAATTTAAGATTGCTTAGATGCAAAATGGTGACATCTTTGTATATTTTTGAACTGATCATATATAGAAGAAAGTGTACATAATTTATTGAATTTTAATTTTTGCTTGGGGGAAAGAGTTGCTTTTCTGGGGGGGGGGTCTAAGTGTCCGATTCCCTTTGAGAAATTTTTACCAATTTAAGATTACTTAGATGCAAAATGGCTATGTCTTTGGTATTTTTGAGCTGATCACATAGGGCCTCTTGGAAGATATGGACTAATTATATGGATCAAATAGACACCTACCCCACCCTCCTCTTCTCTTCTTCTTTCTCTTTCGATTCCCCTTCTTCTCTTTCATTTTTCCTTTTCTTCCTTTTTCCTGTCCTTTTCCTTCTCTCTCCCCCTGTTCTTGCAAATGGTAGGAGGCGGTCTCCCTCTGAACCATGTGGTGCTGTCACTAATTTTCTTTGCCCTTTTTCTGATTGACTCAAGATTTCTTCACACAGTAAAGATTGTGTTGCGTACAGCCATGCACCTACTATTTAAAATTCGTTTTCTATGGATTACTCAGTCGAGACAACACCAAAATAAAGCACAATAAGGGATAGGCTTATAGCTTTACGAGACTGGGCGCTGAACCTTGTTTTGGATCGCCGTCCTGGAGGAGGGGTCTAAGGGAAAAATTTTGGGTATTTGAGGGTCATCAGATGCAATTTGGTGCAACATTTTGGGCAAATTGTAAGGAAAATTACTTCAATTTTTTTACATTTTTTACTGAAGAGACAAATAAGGGGTTTTTCTGGCCTTGGATGTTGGGGGAGAAGCATACTTCAGCCCCCAGCATTTTGACTGGGGACTTTAGCCCCCAGCCCCCCGCTTCCTACGCTTATGCAATAAGGAAGAACATATAATATTACTTCAAAATTTAATTCATTTTATTAAATGTTTTTTATATGTTATTGTCAAAATGTTCGTTTAGTGATTGACTCATGATACCCCCAATATATATGTTCACGTTCTAAACTTTAAATGGTCACATGCTGGGAATGGAAAGCCAGTAAATGTTAGAGATTGTCAAACATTACATAATCCGAACAGGGGGAATACCCATAGACGGAAGGTTCACTTGGTCGAAGGTTCCCCCGGACGAAAATATATTCCAAATTACGGGTAGGGCTGGGTTTTTGGTTAGATAGAGATTCATGGATCATGCACAAATTAGCTGTCTGTATTTTTGGTGTTACTTGCAATAATGATATGCAACTTTTCGCCAAGAGAGGGAGAACGTTTTGCTCTGTGACACTATATGGGTAAGGTCTCACAACAACTTGGCGTTAGGGTATACTACTGTATTGTTTTAGCTTTAATCTCGGTTCCTGTGCTCTTTTTGTTTGCGCGTTATGTATACTGGCCTTAGTGTTTATGTAATACTTAACCTGCATTCACGTAAACAATGGAGAAAACTGAAAACATTATGCATGCGGGGATTGCAAGTTTCAGGTATTTTGTAACTAACAATTTAACTAACATTGTGATAGATGGGTGACATACTGTAACACCTCACCCCACCTCCTACAAAATTATGCGTCTTAAAACGTTTTTTAGACGATTCTATTTTGGGGGTTGAAAAACCATAGGGGGCAAATGCCTGCCCTGCCCAACCACCCCCGTGGCGCCCCCTGGTTGTGATGTGATCAGAACTAGGTAGTTGATTTCTTTGTATGTAAAATATGGACAGTTTACTGTGCCTACCGTAAGGCATTATTAGAGACAAAGGTAACTTTGTTTTATATTTTCGTTTTTTCAAACTGTAAAGGAATAGAAAGTTCAAAGTTTGAACCAGAAGTAGAGCAACTTTCTTATTAACATGGACAGTAAGTTCTCCTGTCGTCTAGACAATATTCCTGACAAAGACGTAGCATATACTTCTAGACTTTTAGATACAGAGGAGTATTAGGTAACCTTGTTTATATAAAGGATAATTCGAATCACAAAGACTGATCAGACAAAAAGCTTTTAAACAGATGGATAAGAACAAAGTGTGCTTTCTTTCATTTGTGTACAATATACTTTTCCGTTGTCTGGACACCATCAATGAAAATTTCTCTGCTCTTGTCCATATGATTCATAATACGAGCGGCAAAGAGATAACAGAAATTTGACAATGCGTTTAAAGAGTCTATTCACAGTGAATTTCCGTAATCGTGATGGACAACATACTCTACCATTGGCTAGGCACAAGTAGCGAAAAAAAAAAGGTTTTCCCCTAAACAACAGTCGATAATACAAAACGTATACAGGATGGTACTTGAAACGAGAAATATCAATTAATTAACCAACGGCTTCATACGAGAACTCCTATTCTCTAAACTGACATGAACAGTACATCCTACCATCATCTACACATTATCATTGAGGACTCGGAAGAGTGTTGCTTTTGAGATATGATCATTGGCCATAGGTAGAACGAACCATAAGAGGATGATCATGGAAATGCGTTTAAAGACAAATCAATAAAAGAGCGCATCGTTACAAACTTAATGGATAGTGTGGATCTCATCTAGACATTATTAATAAGGAATAAAGATTCCTTTGAGATGACTGATACAAATTGCAATGATGATAACTTTTTTTAACAACGTAGGGTGAATACGACCCGATTGAAATAAGAACGTGGCATTTCACAGATCTTCCTCTTTTTCTTTTTTTAATGTCAAAATCATGAGAATGGGTTATGGTATCATTGAAATATGAATTGTTATGTTTTTTTATCTCCTCTCTGGGTTTATATAATCCAAAGTGCGGAAAAGGTTTTACCCTTTACCACTCTGATGGTGTATTTGAAAAATACACAATTTTGACAAGATAAAATTGATGCATGACTAAAGCTAATTTAAAAGAATATTTTCAATTCAGGATTAATTATCTACTAAGAGGTTAAAACATGTAAATTTTGATGACATTAAGTTTTCTTTCTAATAAAAATTTTTTACGGATGACGTCATTTTTATGTTTTTCTTTGTTTTTATGACATTCTCTTAATCCTTCTCGGCTAGAAGAATGTGTGAACCTCCTTTTCTCGTCACGCACAGTTTGTTCAAAGCAAAGACTGCGTTTCCGATACACAAAAGTTTCATATCTTTTATAAAACGGTTTTTAAATGTAGAATTATAGCCCTTGTGTTCACCAAAATTGAAATATTTTAAAATTATTCTCAAACCATTACATACTTTTCCTTTGAGTAAACCGTTTTCACAGATTTCAATTGTTCTGCTGCCTTTTGTTTGTGATGGAAAGAACAAGGCCTGTAGCCAATCAAGGTACTGAAGGAGTGGGTAATATATAGCTCTCAGTAGAGGTCAAATTTTTTTTCAGGGGCGAAGAATATTTAAAAAATGTTAATTTTTCTTTTCAAAAAATTCCACTTAGAGCAAAAAGTTTCTTATGATGGAATGTTACCAGAGTGTCCTTAACAACAAAGTCACACTTCAATGCACCGCTTTACTGCTAAGAGAGATTTTTTAAAGTAAATACTCTTCCCTCCTTCAACATCTCTTCCCGCTACGGGTCCAGATAGACTACTGCATTGTAAGAAATGACTTCTTCGTGGAGTAGTTTCTTTTAAAATTGTGTTTGTGGCATTTGTTGAATGCGACATTAAATATAATACGATATTACTTTGATTTTCTTGCATATAGAGTAACAAATTGGCTCAACATTTTATTCCTTGTTTGAAATACTTCTTTTAGCCTTCGATGAAAAAGAGGGAGACGACAGTCTACCAATGGATGAATCAGTAAACGTCACCGTTTGCAATGACGTGTAGAACGCCGGTTACACACAAGACTGTGTGTAATCTATCCGTCCTACTGGGTTGAATGGACCAACGTTAGATTTATTTTCTGTAATGTGGCCATCGATGGAGGAAGCTTGACGGTACATTTGGTAATGATTCGACTTTTACTGTTAGCAGGACTTTTTTTTAAATTTATTGTCCATTATCGAAATTTTAAAGCTTGAAAATATGAATGGACTACTGTGAACCTAAAGGATGCTAGTTTATCGTACCAAAAGATGTAACTTGCGTGGGCTTCCGGAGGTTTCAAGAGCTCAGCCACCTACCGACGACCATTAAGTCTCGTCTAGATTTGCTGATCTGTACTAAATATAAGAAGTAAACGGTTTTTGAGTTATGAAGTGTTTAGTATGATCGTTGGTGTCAATACTTACACTCATATAGTTTCCATTTTGCTTATTTTCTTGACATCATTCATTAAAGTTTGTGTTTAATTTTCAAGTAAGGTAATACAACGTTGCATTCATGATTCAACCATATTCTACCAAAACTGGATGTTTGACAAGGAAGTATTTGGCAAGCTTCCATACGAGTTCCCTTTGGAAATAAAAAAGGTATCTTACATCCCAGTCCACGTATGAATACCGATTTGATTATTTTCATGGTCAACCGTGTATTACCACAGGTACGACAAGTTTCGTGTTGACGATGAGACCAATAAATGCAAAGTAACTATAGTTGGTTCTCGGACTGAAACCATAGCTACGAGGTGGGACTTAGGGCACCAGCCCCTCCCCGAAATCGTTGACCCCCCAAGCCCCTTACTGGCGATCTGGGACAAAAAAGTGGGCTACTCAACTTGATAATGATAAAATATGGTTGCGGAAAATCACCATTCCAATCAATCCACTGAAATCCATCGAGATAACTCCACCCCGAATAATTGTGAATAACTTTGGATAGATTGTGGCAAACTTTCTGTGTATGAGAATAAAATATATGGCATATATTAAAATCTCAGCGCCAACTCATTGTGGCGCTCCGCTTAGATAGTAAACGGGATTCAAACTTGCAATCCTCGGACCCTACGTCCGGCCAGCTGAGCTAATCCTTTCTCACACAAATGTGTTTGAGAATAAAATCAAATCAAACTTTACATTTTTCACGAAAACTACACGTCTTGATGGCTGCTATCAAGCCTGGTACGCGCCATTTCCAGCGATCTGAGATGTATTAAAATCTGAACTTTTCTTGGTACGCTCCGCGCCAACCTATGGTAGCGCTCCCCTTAGATAGTAAACCTGGGCCCCTCCACAAAAATGTTTAGCCCTCCAGAGCCCCAAAACAAAACATTGTAGCTCTGGCACTGAACCAGAGGTATGTGTAAACTGATCGTTGAGTATCTGTTAATCACAGCAAAGTTAAAGTAGCTATGCCACGTGTAAATTAACAGTTTAAACCCTTTGGTATCTTTAGGAATACCTTTCCTACAACGAAAATCAACCATTAAGTTTGTTTACAACTTGTTTTTCCGCTCGAAAATTGAGAAAAAATACACCCTCTTCAAGCCCTGAAAAGTTAGTTTTTCCAAAAATTTTCAAAATCTTGTTACGTCATGTGACGTCACTTTAGGAACTGATCGTTGTTTGGCGTGGTATCCTTCGGACATTTGATACAGTGTTTGCATTCCTTTGTACCGGTTACCAAGGTCGATACAATGTAAAACCTGCGAGAAAAGTTGCAAATTTTGGAATTGTTATCCCTTTTCTCGTGCTTACCACTTATTTTAGTCAATTAAATGCATTTCACGCAGGTTTTTCGTCTTCGTGTCATGATAAGTAGCTGCATGTACAAACATTCACAACGCAACAGCATAGGTATAGTACACAACATACCTGTTACTACACAATGTATCACCAGCACTGTTTCGTAGTAGGTACCATGCATGTGAAACCAAATTTAATACTTTCTTTGGAATGGCGGATCTGAGCCAGGGAGTTGCCCTCTAATGGCAACTCCCTGATCGGGCAGGAATGGTCAGCGAACTGTCGGTAAAGTGAGTTTTCTTGGATTTGAAATCAGAAAGGCGAAGGCGATACTGAACAAGACGTCAGTGGTGCGGATGGGGTGAGTAATTCGTTACGGCGTATAGGACCGTATCAATTTGAGACAGTGGTAGGTGAGGTAAAAGTACAACACCACAACAATTCCAGCATGAGAAGCATTTGGAGCAATTGAAAGGGACTTTAGCTTGTAAAGTTTTATGTAGGCAGTCAAAATATGAACTTTATGTTACTTTCGTGCAAGTGTCAGTGGAAATCGTGGAACTAGCCTAGGCTGTGATCGAGTGTGCACAGTATTTCGCTGGCTGTTGCCAGTCTACTCACTGTACGCAAACCGAACCGAACAGTACACTGCCGAGTTTTTCGTTTTTCGGTTATGAATCAAGAGTATTTGTAATTATTAGTAATAGCCTACTGCAGCCCCAAAATATAACAGACCGACACCACTCCCAAACAGACAGAATAAAGTTCAAATTCAAGACATGCCGCGAATTACAATCATTACTATCTCTTACGTATGTATAGGCTATGCTGTACGCCAGGTTCGGTATACGGAGGCTGGTGTTCCTAAAATGACGTCATTATTGTGTTGGCTTGAAATCTCATTTTCAACAGTCTATTTTTTGGTGCAATTTTTTGAAACATTAATTTCTTTTTAATGCTCAAGGCTGTAAAGGTGATGAAAACAGTTTTAGAAAGAGCTTTTTGTGTACTTTAGGCTAAATAAGTCTCCCGTTACTCCAATTTACGTGTCATGGCCACTTTAAGCAGAATTAATCTTTTTCTGGTTAAAATCATATTTAATGTCTATTTATGGCAATGACTAGATGTTTAGCCTAATGTATACTTCCTATCATGACTATGTGTGGCAAATTCATTTCAGTTATTAATTTAACCAACCACTCGCTACCATATCAGTGTATGATGTACGTCAAACAAATGATGACCACCCCAAGATGTTCAATTTTAGTCTGACTAGCAATAATTTGTAGATGACAAATAGAGTAGCCCTGTAGAATGATAACTTAGCTTATATCACTCATTTGTGAAGTTAAACACGTAGTTTCATATTTGTCAAAATGAAGAATAAAAATGAAATTGTACTTTGATTTTTTAACAAAAATTGCTCAACCTACAAGACTCTCAAACATTGCCGGACACTTGAAAGGTCCCAAATTGATAACTGAAAGACCATAAACCTCTACACTGAGAAATGTAAGCATAAACATACACTAAGAATGGGCAGGTTAAAGTTGATTTTAACCGAATATGATCAAGGGACACCGACCATAGATATTGCCAATTATTTGAATATATTGGGTTTCGTATGGACCGGGAATAGTTCAAAATAAGACGAATCTAGTCATATATCTGACAATTTTTAATCGAACTTGAAAGAATGTTTCATTTTTAATTTTATTTGTTAAGCGGAAAATATTTTTGTTAAAAGTGAAGTCATAGCAACTTGGATGTAATGGTTATGAGGAAAATTATTGTGCTGCTCCTCAACATTTCAAGATGACATTTTTGACATTGTCGTTTAAGAAAAAGTAACCAAAAGCTGGTAAAATATCACTTAGTACCTGCGTCATAGACGTAAAACAAGTAATAATGCTTTAGACACATTGAAATTCAGTCGCTTTAAAATAAAACATCTAAAGCTATGATCAGGGACGTTGCATTTAATAAACACTATAATTTTGCAGCTACCGAATGGAATGGGGTCTCTTGATTGAGAATATCTACTCTGAACTACTTTTTCTAATTATTTGAGCAGAACATAACAAAACAAAATAAAACATATCTGACATGATACAATTTTAGCACATAACGTGAACCTTTCCCTCCCTCTTTCCTTTAAACTGACTGGTTCTTATCAATTTAGTTAGAACGAATTTTGTATTCGACATAATCCTGGTACTTAAATGTGGCTTAAAATGTACGCTCAGACTGATTATATGTGAAGCTTGAATCAACAAACACCTTTTTGGTTGATTTTGTCATATAATTTATTTCACATACTTTATCTGTTTTTCTTTCATTTAGATCATAGCCTTTATTATACTCTGAATACAGTTGGGGATTTGTAGAAGTTATTCTTTTTGAGGGGAGGCTGGGGGAATTCAGGAGTATTAGGGGGAGGTGCTTCACAGTGTCCTGTGCGTCTCGATCTGGCAGGAATGACTAAAGTTGAAATATTGAACAAATGAGTTGGGAATCATTTGGAGATCAGCTGGGTATAAAGGCATGGAAAAAAATGAGTGCCATAGCCTTAAACTAACAATAAGATCGGACTGGTGGAACTTGCACACTGGAAATAACAGGAAAGTTTACCTAGTCTAAATTGCATAGCTTTATTGTTGTTTTCTCCTTTGCCTTTTGCAAACAGATACTGTAACAAGTTACATGGGACACAAGGACATTTTTCAACCCTTTGAGGGCAGTAAAAAAAAATAGAGTGAGTTCCAGTGCTCAAAAGTTTAAACAGCTAGCTGGCTAAATTGGGTTTTGATGATACCTACAGTTAAAGGAAATGAGGCCTACTGAGGACACCATTTCTGCATTTCTTTTTTGAAGGAATATCAGA
>JAIZAY010000995.1:0-24241 GCA_029531755.1 Holothuria leucospilota | reverse complement strand
GGGCGACACCCCCGTAAGTCCCTCCCCCAGGACAGGATTGTACCTCCAAGAACGGTGACAAAGAAAGAACCCGCCGGGGTGTAAAGAGTAATAGTACACATAAAAGTACAATTTACCCCGACTGCCATGGTTTAACTGGGGTAGCATTAAGACAAAGTTCTGCGCCCCCCCCCCCATCACTGACTCCTGGCGGCGTCACATAATATGAGCACTTTCATGTAAACACACTTCTTAAAACAAACGTTAAAAGAATATTAAAATCTGATGAACAATATCAAAGGGGATTGTGAAATTTGGGCCTGCGACAGGCTCCATATAAATGTAGATATCACCGATGTATGTGCTTCCCGCAGTGACTAAATACTTTCTATCTTACTGCCATATCGTAAGCCACAAAGGAGCACGCTTGTCCCCTCCCCATCATCCCCAAAACAATAGAAAGTAAAAATCTTCATATTTCTATGTGACGCAAGTTACTGAAAATTTTCGAATATCCCCTTTGACATTTATAATCCTCCTCAAATGTATCCCTGCCACTAAATTTGTTCAGATTTGTAGTCTGCAATACTTTATACCTGCGAGACATGATGTAAACCTTTTTTTTTTTTTTGCGAAACATCCGTTTGATCTTTAAATGTTCTTTCCAGCATTCCTTGTAAACTAAGTCGAAAGGAGATAATTTGTGAGTGAAAACAATAACGCAGCAACTGACACGTAAAAAAATATATTTTTATATTTGTTATTGTAACATCACCCATCTGGTAAATCAAAGGAACAGAGGAAAGTTACCCTTTGACCTTAAACAAGTTCTGTTGTAAAACCACCGCTGCATGTCATCCCAACTTTAGACATGTTATGCATAACAAGATGATATGTGGTATTTCATCTAACATCAGATGTGTGAAAATGTGCTGAAGTGAGAGTAACTAGACAGAAATTACAAATAGTGCATTACTAAACAAATTTCGTGTTCAGAGTGCCAATATTTTCTTTGATATACCACGATTTTTTACTATTTTAAAATAAATTTCGGAAAGTTTTTAGCAGTTCCAATTATCCATGACCCTCATTTTCATTGTCACTCATAGCTTGAGGGACATTGATATAAGTTGCGAAGAAAGTTTACAGCAGAGCCTATATCTTGCATATTTTTGTTTAGCCTATACCACAATGTGTCAATAACTTGCAGTGTCATCAACAATGGCATGCAAGTTCTAACCATCACGTTGTTAGCAATTGTCACAGGGTATTATTACGAATTTGCTGACTCATTTGACACTTTAAAACATTTGAGAGACTTTGTTGAAAAAATATATATTTTGATTTGATGGAATCATTCAACCATTACATTAGGCATCTCTTTGAAGACTCCGTCGTCTTCTTAATTGTTCTGTAATCGGTCCAGTGGTTGAACAAGGGACTGGCAGCTCCCTGGTTGAACAACAAGGTTATCCATCTTCGGTTGACCACATACAATGTTTTAAAAATAATAAACAATGCACTTTTTCAAAGATGAATTGCTTTATAAAAGAAACGATACATCTGGAGCATCATTTTACCTAGATCAACTTTCACTTTGCTCAGTTATTATTTTTTCCTTTTCTGTAATTTTTGTATTAGATACATTGTTTCTCATTCAGGCTTTATCCTCTATGTTTCTTCTTCACAATATTCGCCGTATTTTAATTTCTGATGATTTTATATAGCAAAAACCACCAAAGATGTTTTGCCCATTGCCGCCGTTGTAGTCAGCGTTTGCATTGGAATATGTACATCTTATGTGTCTACCTCCACTCGGGAATCTATTACAATAGCTACTTGAATAATCATAGTAGTAACCGCCGTACCACCAGCCACCACGGTGTCCTTCCGCACAGTCGTAGCTTCTTTTGTCATTGTCTTGGTCGTGTGTACTGAACTCGATATTTAGAGTATTATAAAGGCTATACCCTGTATAGAAAAAATAAACGAAGAAGAAACCAGAAGATGTTATTATGTCAAAATAAGCAAAGAGTCATTTGTTGACTCAAATTTTAAATTTCTTTACACATGTTATAGGACAAGCAGCTTATCAGATTATTTTGACGTAATTGACTCAGACTAACTTGATATGAACTAGGTAATCAAAGCGAAGAAGGGTTTAGATGGTGATGGCATGGGAACATTCTTTGTTTTAATAGTGTTCAGGGTAGGAGTCTATACCGAATATATATGGTGATTTTGACCATAGCAATAATTATCACACTGTAAGTTCAATCATTACCCTTATCTTAGCCGAGTAGAATCTTATATAAGCTCCAAATTATTCCAGTTATCACTTGATGATTGTTGATTTGACTTTAACGACACTGGCCTAAATCCTAATTAATTCTGAAGTTGTTTGGTAGTAATTGGAACGGCATGTGTCTAACTCAGTTACTTAAAGATATTGTTCAACTTCTTGTTCTGTTGACATGATACGGAAACACTACCTTCTACAGTACGTTTGGATAAATATGAAAAGGTATTTACCTAAGACTGATATCGCTTTGGTTGCCCTGATAAATCAAACTTGTTCTTCTACCTTAAAGGTGCCAAGGAAGTAAGAGTCAGGGGTGAGAAACTGGGGCCGAAGGCCCAAATAATTTTCACTTTGAAGGTTTTCTTTAATTAAGAATTATTAGCAGTGACCAAGAACGACCAAAAATCACCTTAGAATTGCCAACGTCCAGGAGTAGAAAGAACTCAACCTACTTCCTTTTATTAAAAAACCTTCCGATGGATATATGCGTAGGTAATGTGTAATGTTTGACATGGAAATATGCAAAAAATACAAAGTGTCAAACTATATGTTGGCAATTTTCCCGTTTCCTTTAAAATTTTAAAGCAATCGTTTTACCTAGTGGGAGAAGTTCTATTTTTTTGTAAGGAAAGTGAGAGGAATCTTTTATTTATTTTTTCCGTGTCGTTCCCACTGTTTTGTTATTTCGGCAAGTAACGATAATTTGATTAAATATTTGATTAAGTTTGGCTAAGGTTTTGGTCAGATTCTGGCCAAGGAAGAAATGAGTTGAGATGTATGACCAGTTTGCATTTCTGTATACACTACCCAGGGTGGGAACTTTATGGTTAGTTAACGGTAAGGGACCATACAAAGCAGGGACGTGTACAAAATGATACATGCTGACAAAGTTTATTTACATTTCCAAGCACAAGTGCATAACTTTTCCAGAATAATTTCTCAGCTGCTTCTATCTGCATATGTTAATATAAAATAACATACGTTTTCACTGTTTAGTACATGCATAATAAGTGATGAATTCGTTAATTCAAAATAGTCTTATATTTTGCTGAATCTTCCCCCATCTTGCCATAGGTATGTCAGTAATAATGAAGATTAATACAACTTTCGCGAAACAGCTAATACGATTCCCGTTACAAGTAAATGTATTTAGGGATAGGAACAACTAGTCTTGTTCTTCAATGGGACAAAACTTACTTCAGCTTCATTAGGTAGGGATTCACGTTTGCAGTACGATGTTTACTTACCACTGTTTCCAGACCTGGAGCCAACTTCAGTTACTTTGTATTTATTGGTCTCATCGTCAATACGGAACTTGTCATACTTGTGGAAATATGAGGTTGATCCATGGACAAAATCAAAGCGGTATTCATACGTGGATTGGTTTGTAAGATGATAAATCTTTTCATTTCCAAGCCAAAACTCGTGTTCTAAATTGCCAAGGCCCTCCTTGTAAGACATCCAGTCTTAGTAGAAGTCAGTTGAACCGTTAACGCGACGCTGGATTACCTTATTGTGATAATTGGAGATAAAATGGAATCGCCATAAATGACTTCAAGGAGGCAAGCAAGCATTAAAATTAAAGTCATTTTAATGTAAAAAATATCGCTTACGATAACTGGATGACCAATAACTCAATGCACTTCTAATTATTGGAGATAACAAAATGGGAGAAATTGATGTTACATTTGGTTCTTGAGACGGTTCAGCATAAGAATAATTGGGGACTTCACGTACAGCTTGCAGCCTTAAAAATCTTATCTTGGAGCTGGATCAAAATTAGAGCATACACCTAAGCTTGTCACCGTATGTGTAAAGTTATGGTACTACACATTACGGTAACAGGAGGCGCAAAGGGCAGAATTTTATATCAGATTGTGTGATACAATTAGCATAATTTAATAATTTAATAGAGGCCACAACAAATAGAATTGGATTAATATTTTTAAATTTAAACGATGAACAAAAATACTTATACCAGCATTTTTCTTGATTTACAATTACATAGGTAGAAGCTTTTATATAGTCGCAACCTTAGCATTGCTGTGTAAGACCATTTATCATCAGACTTACTACCCAGCTTCCTCCATCGAAAGACATATAACAGAACACATCAAACGGTGAGCCAGTCCATCCTCTAGGGCGGATAGAGTATACGCCATCATGTGTGTTACCGGCGTTGTATACGTTATTACAATCGGTGAAGCTTGTTGATACATCTGTTACATCTGTTGGTAGACTTTGGTCTCCCTCTTCCAATTGCAAGCTTGAATTGCTACAAGTGGGGAATAAAATAATGAACTAAATGGTCAGAACATGACTAAGTTTCATGTTTTAGGTAATCTTAGAAATCCTATCTCCAAAAAACCACTTGACGAAGAACATATACCTCAAGGGTAAGGGGTCTGACTAGTCCACTTCCAGACAAGGTTTTCAAAGAAGGAGAGATTATCAGTGGCAGCATATCGAAAGGTGAGTTATTTTTATGTTGTCATAAATATGTAAAGGGACAGATTTCCTCAGGGATGCAGCTCTTCTTTCGCCCTCTGGTTCAGCTCTTCAGCTCTTCTTTCGCCCTCTGGTATCGGTTTGATACATTCCAACTGTTGACATCGTGTATTCACTCCCCTCGTCACTGATTCGGAATGCATTATACTTCACATTGCACGATGTACCATTGTCCAGCGTCATATCAATACGGAGCTCATACTTCGCTTGATTTGTCAGGTAGGAGACTTTCTCATTACCAAGCCAAAGTTCCGTAGACAAAAATCCGAAACCTTTCTTGTAGTTAATCCAGTTTCTTTTAAAACTAACGGAACCATCAAGCCGACGAAGGATGACCTATCAAAAACATGAAAAGAAAAAAGACGCACCACTATCCCGGTTGTGATTTTAAAGTTTTTTTTTTTTTGTTTTTTGAAAAGAAGTTCCAGGAGACAATATCTGAATATGCCTCTGTGTTTAATAATTTGGCACTAACATTTTGGCACTATTTATTTGGCACTATGCATAGTAATTAAAGACTTTGTGTTTAGGATTTGACTACCACGTTTTAATTCTAAAAGGTAAGGAATTTGACAATTGCAATAAGCATCTTAAACACTATTAGGAAAAGGACAAGACGTGTTTAAAGAAATGTTTGATTCCCAAGCACTGTGTTTAGGGAGTATACAAGCAATGCAGTAATAATCAATTTCATTTCTTTGTGGTATACTTGTACAAAGTTTACAAACAATAATAGTAATGCTTACAGTCCAGCCCCCGGAATCAATTTCATTGTCACAGAAAGCTTCAAATGGTTCTTCGTATCCATCTGGTTTTATGAGATATGTACCACTCGATACCGATGACGAGCAAGAATCACGGACTTCAGTGCAATCTCCTGGATACTGGAGTTTTTGATAGAAGAAGAATGTCGACCCTGTATGAAAATAGAAAATGGAGAATATCATTCACACTATTAAAATGTGTAGTAAATTCCTTTTTTCTCGAACCAGAGATTCCGAATGTTGTCAGACTGATATAAATAATTTTCATCTGTAACAATTATATCCAGAACAGGTGCAACATGTACATGAGAAAAGTGGACTTACTAATCGAGACGAAAATTGTGTATAGGTACATTACATTTGTTTTGCTGAAGATGAACTGGTGCAATCTTCCTGAGGAACCATTGCAAAAGGCAATTTGTAGATTTGATGTAAGGCAATTTGCAGATTTTGATCTTAATCCGTTACCCTATTACGTTCAATATTACGCTGAACTAAAGGAACTCTTAGTAGAAACTAGAAACGCAGATAAACGTTTATTTTGTTTGCCGGCATGTAATGTTTTACACTCTTAAATTGATCCGGTCAATCCATGCACGCATTAGGATTTTGTAAATTATTTTACAGTCCTTGGTATAATATTTACTAGATTTGGTTAATTAAAAACTGGTCAATTGGGCATATTTTTTGATACAAACTAGTACAATATTTGACAAGATTCCCGTAGTTTCTACGGTTGATACGACTTTTCCAAACATGAACTAAGAGACTTGTAAAGTGTTCACTACAAATATTTATAGGCCGTAGAAACTGGATATATTGAAAAGGTATTTCGTTCGGAGGTTGTAACTCTTGTCTATAATCTTTACCTTGTCCGTCGATTGCACTCTCACTTGGCAACTGGTCATTCTTAACATAAAAGAATAATTGCAACTGTTAATTGTGTCGTTTCAAAGCGATATATAACTTGAGTAACACTGCAAATAGACGTTGACCAAGTACGAATACGAAACAAATACTTTGCTAACTGTCCAAAGAAAATATTCTCATCCTAGAGAAAGTGCATGAACGCTTTACAAACTAAAATGCTAACAGTGGTTTAAAGCAGGGGTCTCCAAACTTTTTTGCTTGGTGGCCCCAACATTTTACTCCGGAATTTTGGTGGCCCTCAAATTGACGGGTGGGTCAGATACTGATGACGAGCAAGAGTTTGAGTTGACTTGGTTATGCAGTTTTAATAAAGCAGATCACTGGTTCGTAGATTAGAATCACTCCCATTGCTTATTTTTAATGAGAAATTTGTCAACTATTTTTCGCTCCCGAATACATTTTGCGGCCCTACGAAATATTTTTGAGAGCCTAGTTTGCCGACCCCTGGTTTAAAGTGCGTCCATTTGTGAATGACACTGTTGAGGTTTAAGTTCTTTTGTGTAGTAATTGAGTGAATATTTCGAAATAGTAAAGAGTGTATGTATAATATATAAGAGTACGAAAATTAACGAGCTTCTGATTCAACTAGAATTGACACCTTACAAATGCAATGGTGTATAGAATTACAATAACTACCGTAATGAGATCTTGAAACTGTTAATAAATGAATAATATCTACAACCCTTCCTTTGAAGTAAGTAGGATAGCAATAATCTCATGCTGTCAGATCTCAAAAGTATGAGCTGTATTCTTAACCATTGTCATTATCTCTATTGGCAAACCAATTTTCGTGATTCGTTGTATTCTTCCACTATATGTTAATCACCATCAACACTCTGCTATTTGCGAAAGGATCCAAAAATTCAGGGGAAAATGCAACCAAAATAATTAATGTTTTCTTTTTGCTCATCTGCATATGCAGAAACTATACTTTTGGCATTTCTTGATCTTTGGCTATTATCAATCGTTTTAAAATTTAAACAGTTCCATTGTTTAGCTGTCGGCAAAACTCGTTTATCAGAGTATCGTTACATATTCATGTGAAGCAGTTGTGCATGTGAGGTATAAGACAAAAAAATGAATGGACTTAAATTTTCAACAGCCGATATTTTTCTATTAACGATGGGGATCCAAATGAATTCGCAAGAATGAAAAACAACTATATAACAAATTGCATTTAAGTTAAAGGTTATTGCACTAATCTTAACATTAAGTATCAACTCCAGAATGAGGTTCTCACCACAAGTACATATACTTTTACCGTCTTGAACGATTGATAAAATTTATGAATGAGGCGCCGGTCGTTCACTATTTTAATCCAACATTTGGTAGGAAAAACTGACACAGTTTTCTCACGTTTTAAAATATTTTCCCTGAATCAAAATTGTTTTTTCAAGCGATGAGAAGTAATGGTTACCAAAAGGATATCGAATGATGAACCGTATAATTGTTAATGATTTTCTGTAACGGAATCATTCAGTAATTTGCCAGTATTTGAAAACACTTTTAGTCACACCCTTTTCTGTGATTATCATATAACTTTTGCAGAATGTATTTTATCAAAGAGAAATTAATAATCAGTAAAGAAACACATTATCTGCCTCGAACTTTAAGCTAAGATAGATTATGGCTATCTTATCTAAGTGTAGTAGCGGTTTCAGATTAATCACTTAAGCTTACTGATCAAATGAATTTAATTGAAATATAGTTAGTAATACTTTCGTTGACTCTGATACAAATGAATGTAAAATAGCTGCATAACAAATCCATCTTAGTGAAGATATTTTCATTTCACACTGTTGCGGCGACTCGAGTGCTAATATGAGAAAATTTTAAAGCACAGCAAAAGTATCATTTCAAGTGGCGCATAGCATAGTAAGATTTTTCCTCAAACTCATACGCCTCCAACGTTGTAGGAAATGACAAATTTTATGCCTCGAAGACTACGTTGATACCACCAGTTTCAGACCTTTCGTTTCCAACAAAAAATTTATATGAAGTAAGCTCGAATTTATTGTTTCCTTCACCACGTGCAGTCTACTCCAACTGAAGCTCTTGAGCCAACCATGCTGCAAGAAATGCCATGTTACTCTCTCTTGTTAGAAGAAGCAAAGTAAAGGCAGCGAACTGACAAGGGAGCCTGCACTTCTTAATCCAGTGCCCTAGCTTCGCTGTTTCACAGGGGCGGCCCGCCCCGCCCCTCTTTTCACCCGCCCTGCCCCTTGTCTTGACTTCCTATCCCCGCCCTGCCCCTTCTTTCAGCCGCCCTTGTAATTTTCCGCTCTGCACTGCGCCAAATTATTAAAACGACAGCTCAACACGTTTATATGTCAGTGGTTATGCTTACTATAGAAACGTACAGCGTGTTCTTCGCAATGCAATCTATTATCGAAGCACCATGCATTGACCTGCGATCCCAAAGTTGTTTGTTCAGCTTGTAGCTACGGAATACGACAATGTTGTGTGTCAGAAGCCCGGAGATCCGCTACGCAGGCTAATTCAACGACCAGCCTTCAAAAATTCCCCATACGTACAGTGTGGAAAAACGCTCGCATCTGAGCGAACTTTCTCACGTGCTGTACGTACTGTAGGTTAACGCCTGTTGTCTCGAACTCCAGTCCCTCAACTGCACTTGCGCAAATCATACCGCTGTTCGCCGTACGCCAAACTCAGCATCTTATATTAAGGAAAAGTTTCTCGCATATTTATGGCATAATTTAGTAAAGTTATCTACGCGATTTTCTGGGAAAAGGTTGCAAGAAGCTAAGCGAGGTCTATACAGTATGCACTGGCTTGACATGAAGTAGTGAAGTTGCTGGGCGGGTTTCGTAAACCAGTTCAGTGTTTGTAAAGCTTGCAGCTATGCTCACGGACCACAACCATCCAATGAGTGCGGGCAGCTAGGCTAGCTGGGGCCCAGCAGAAGGCTACTCATTACATGTAAAACGTATTAAAGATGGCTTCGCCAAACGCAGGCGCTCACAGACGTAGTCTGAGTTACATGGTACACGTGTACACAGTACACAGGTGAACATCATTATCAACAAACAATTCAGTGACTTGATCGCAACACTGCTCCGTTATAGCAAAGTCACACATTGCAAATGGGTCAACACGAATACTTATACGCCCCTTGTGCCTCCATTTTAGGGTAGGGGGAAGGTTGAATGCAGCATAACGGAGAGAACGTTCATGGTGGGAGATAAGATGGAGGCATAACTGAGCAACAGTTTTATGTGACTGAAATTTAGAAGTTGAATGCAATGTATACTTCGACCGCCCAATTGCATGATCATCGGGGCTCTTGTATAAAGTTTAATTTACATGCGAGGCATTTTTACAGCACTCGAAAACTTTCATATAAAGCAGTAACTGCATCAAATCCGTATACACCAGTGACTGACAAATATAAATGGCGGACGTTGTGGACAGCTACCTGACCTCATATTTTCCAAGTTTACAATTAGCCTATAACAGCAGTGCTGGTATAAAATAAAAGTATAAAAATACTGTAGAGTCGTGGGAGTTTCACTTTTTATCGTCTTTAACAAACACGCCATAACCTCAGCTAAAGCAAGCTACTGAGTTAGTTATTAATAATCAGTCCTGTAAATGACAACATTTTACTGACTGACAGATTATGGTATCAATCATGGACCGTCATAGATGCGATCCCACTTTCCTCAGCTGTGTATGCACTGAAACAAATTCTGGTCTTTCAAAACTTTTGCGGTTTCGCAAAGGAGTAGGACTGCTGTAATATGACATTCCACAAAATGAAACAGGCTGACAAATGAACACTTCTGGGCCAGCGATCACATGGGTAAAACCTGGGTTGCCGTGTAAGATCGAGATAATTAATGGGTGATTTCTTAATCACAATCACCACGTTAGGGGGGATTAGTAAGAGGTGAAACAGGGTTTAAATATAATTCAGTGGTTTCATGTTGAATTTTTGAATGGGCTCGTTTGTCTCAAGAATGTACGTATGTACGTGTAAGTCAGTAACAACCAGTGTCTGAAGACACATGAGGACCTTAAACAAAATTTACTACGTACTTTGGCTGTCAAACATTGATATATTCCCAAATGCTGCTGCTCCAGTTTGATGCTGCTACACTTGACAATAATATGACTTTAAGGTCATTAAAATATGTTGTTGTTTTCCAGAGAAAAAGATTTCATATATTTCGTGTAAGCTAAGGTTATTTTGTATACTAAAACTGCACATCATTTGCCAATAATTAGAGGGGGATGTGTAAGATAAATTTCACTTTCAAAACCACATGCCCATGCAAACAGTATGTAGTCTGTAGTATTAATTTAGTAATTAATATGCAGTCAAGAAATATTAAAGGTAAAGACAAAATAATACATCTTACATTCACATTTTTTACTTTGCTAAAAACTTAGGGTCTGGAATCTGCATATTCTGTACTGGCTGAGATTCTTCCAGTCTATGGGTGTTGAAAGGTAAAAAAGACCATATTCTGGGTTGAGAGAGAAGCTAAAACCCAGGAGCTTCCGGGGCTTCGCCCCCTGGGCCCCCACCAGGGCATTGCCCCTGGACCCCACCAGGGGCCCTTCAGCGGGCTCCTGGACCCCCGGCCAATGGTGCGCAGTGCTTCGCGCGCGCAAATTCTGCCCTCCTAATGATCCTCCCCCCTGCCCCTTTTTCACTGAAGCTAGGGGTCTGTAATCGATACTTCACTGTGGCCAAAACATTAATTTAATATACTAGAATTATATCACTTACTGTCGTTATTTCTATCCCATGATTTAAAAAATTCGCTTCCCTGAATTTTAAAGTCATGGAGAATAACCTAATAAGGCGTTAGTTTTCTGGTATAAATGTGATAAAAGGATATACTTAAGAGCTTTTCTGAGGAATAGATAAAAATTGGCAACTATTTGACTTAACATGTTTCTTCGTCACTTTAACGATAGAAACAGTATTGAGGAGGCCGAAGTAATTATATTCCGACCATATTTCCAAAAAACAATATATTTTTGTTGTTCTGTAACTTAGCGTTACATGTTACTGTAGAAGTTGGGTATTTTTTATTGGGGAAAAGTAACGATGCATTCACAATCATAGGCAGGAGAATAGGGGAAGAAAAGTAAGTCCATATTTAGGTATGGCAAATTGTTGAGGGTGTTTTCATCTAAATCTGACTTAATCATAAACCAAAAGCTTCAAAACTTTTCCATTTGTTTAGTTGACAAATTGTCAGCAGTTGCCTAACTCGGTCAAAAACCTTATTTATTATTTAAATTTTTCTTCATCTGCAAAGCCGAATTCCTCACCAGACCCCAACCTCTTTTATGTTGCCGATTAAACAGATTAAATAATGCATAGTATTTTCTATTGTGAACTATTTTTTCCTTTTCCAAGCACTTAAATAAAGTGATTGTACTCTTTTTTTCAAATCCTCTTTTTTGGTCTCAAATTAAATTCAAACATTATCTTTTAACGCACGTCGTAAACTTAAGTATAGCCAAAATAACTTGGTGGCAATACAACTTTGATTATGGTAACTGTTACTCCACTTGTGTAAAATGCACACATTTGCTATATAACCTTATTTAAAATAAATGGCACAGTGATGTTATTAACGTATGAATAAAACACTTTCTTTCTTAGAGACATTTGACTTTCTGGGCTTTTCCAAAGCATTTCTTTCACACTGACTGTAAAACTTGTAAACTTCCCGTCAGTGTTCCCAATAACTTCTTCATAAAAGGGCTAAAAACTTAGTAATATTATTAATTTCAAAATAATTTTCGTCTAAGAATTGTGTTAGGACCAACATATTTTGCAGTTGAGACTTTTTCAGAAACAGAAAGCGGCAGTGTAAGCTGCAGTTGAGTAAAAATAATCAAATTGTATTTGTGTGCATGCTGGTTAGGACTGAAACACTTTTAGACACGATTAGTAAAGATTGTGAAGCTTACCCCTTCAGCAGATAAACCGTCCAAGAAAAAAGAACAGACTCCAAGTGCGAAAGAAACCATGTATAGCTTAGTTGATGAGGCCATGATGCCTTTTGACAGAATGAAATACAGATAGATATTCTTGAAAACTTTCATAAGGATCCAGAAGCTACGAAACGGACCGAAATTAGTATGTAAGTCAAAGAAGGAATAGTTAGTGGTGTGCTACCTGGAAACGAAATATGTTCATGTCATGTACGAGATATAGCGTACCGGTATGAACTGTACATTATTGTAGGAATCCACTACATCTTTACATTTGTATACGACTTTCTGCACCTAGATCCAAAACTAGTGACCATTTGTTCATATTCAGTAATCTCTCTTGTTGAAACATTGGATGAGTTAAAATTGCAACCTTCTCAGCAAAAGTCTTAACAGTCAATAAAATTTGCCAATATTTTCCCCCTTTGTAATACACTTTCGATTAACAATATTACCGCATTACAAGCAGGACCTCCCCGTTCTATAGATCGATTGCAAAATCAACAGTCAAATTAACACATAGAGTCCTTTTAAATGAAGTTACTTTACTTTTGTTCAAAATTTATTTACCTTTCCTAAACGGAAAAATTCCTTTAAAACATTTTGTAACGACCTAAGCCATTAAGTAATTTTTAAGATAGGTGTCATGAAAAGTCTAATTTCTAGAGAATTTAAGTTTAAAATACACATTACAGAAAAAATTCCCCTTGCTATGTGTTTGTAATGAATTATGTGTGTGTGTGTGGGCTTACCGATATATACTCTTTCATGTTTAGAAACAAAGGGCGTCACGGCTGGTTGGCAAAAGAGCTGGTAAGGCGCGCTTACACTCTTGTCGTAATGAAAAGTAGATTCCAATTCGTCTATTTTCTGGGTGCAATCACGCAAGCGGTTACACGCGCAAACCCTAACATATAACCGTATGGTCTTGCGCAAGCTCTATACCAACCTGTGCCAACCAGTGACGTAACCGTGGATGGTCTAACCGTGAATATCCACTTTCTGCTTTGAAGCTCGAATATCGACTATTTTCTTTTGAGTTTATCGCAGCAATATCCTGGAAAATCTCCGACCGCTGCGTGGACTAGATTTCTAGATGTTGACGATTTCACGTAGTCAAAAGTTAATCCGATTGCCTATTACTCAGTCGTTTTTAGGACCAAATCTTGATAACATCAGCATTATTATCATCTTATGAAAATAATGTTAAAAAAATAGATGAAATAGGAAAATAAGATTTTGTGTCTTTGAGCTTCAGGATGCAGTGAGTTGAGTTTGTTAGTTAGTTAGATGAGGTTTAACGTCCCAGTTTCCAACCGATTGGTTCAAGTCCAGACGACCACGGCCTTTTTCCAGTTGTGGCTCACTGGCTTGTTTTCCCTACTCCATTGCTTATGCTGAGCACCAAGCACAAAGGCAGTAGGTTCCATTTTTAAAGTCTTTGGTAGGACCCGGCCAGGATTTGAACCCTAGACCTTCCGGCTGCAAGTCGGATGCTGCAGTGTCTTAAGGCAGTAAACGTAGTCTAATGAAGGCAAGAAACTAGGAGGGTAGAACGTCCGTTGCATGATTCCTTGACGAAAGAAAATAGCACATGTCAAGTTCACTCAGTCTGGGTGGTACCTGGGTGGTGCCGGACGGTGCCAGGCTTCTGTAGCATGAAAATCCTTGAAATATGTTATTAATAGTAAGTAAGATACTATTCTTACAAGTTTTTCAAACTTGTCCTCTAATGAACCCACGTGACCTTTGGCCGCCACCACAATGAGTATACTTCTTGAACGTAATGTGACGCGTGTACATGCTAAGTGAGAGATCCCCGAAAGTTTCATCCCTCAAACTATGGTGGTTTTTACGATGTGACTTTCGACGTCCTCTAATAACCTTTTACCCTCAACCATAAGCAATACAGATCTTCCGTTCCGTGACCGGACAACTCCCACCCGGACAATTCCCACTCGGACAACTCCCACCCGGACAATTCCCACCCGGACAATTCCCCCCGGATAATTGCCAACCCGGACAATTCCCACCCGGGCAATTCCCACCCGGACAATTCCCACTCCGGACAATTGCCAACCCGGACAATTCCCACCCGGATAATTCCCACCCGGACGATTGCCAATCCGGACAGTTGCCAACCCGGACAATTCCCACCCGGACAATCCCCACTCCGGACAATTCCCACTCCGGACAATTGCCAACCGGGACAATTCCCACCCGGATAATTCCCATCCAGGACAATTCCCACCTTCACAATTCCACATACCGAATGGCTCCCAACCATGGCAATTGCCCCGAACAATGCCCAGGACAATTCCCCCAATAAAATTGCACTAGACTGTGTGACCTAAAGTGCAGGCTGAAGGTTATTTAGGATATAAGTCTAGCAAGAATGGTTTGAACTGCTTTTAATATCAAATTTTGTTGTTTCACACTTTAATGTTATATCTGAAATCGGGCAAAATTATATAACATTTTGACAGAAATTAAAAATGACAAACAAATATACCTTAAATGCCCTCAAAAGGGATTGGGTAAAGACACTCTTTAAAATGTTAGATTGCTTTGCCTAACTTAGGTGTTAGGCGCGTACGCAGAAGACGGGTTGGGTTCTAGTGTTCAAACAAACCCTTCCCTTTGCAATTGAACCACATTTTGAACTGCTTGGGTGGTTCGAGTTATATTTTCCCTATCCTTAGCAGTACTGTCTGCAAATGTAACATGTAACATTTTTTCCTGAATTTTACCTCCATCACAGACAGACTCTTATGTACGGTCCCGTCCTTACGAATGACTAACCCTACTTCAAAAGATAGGATCGGCTCGACTGATAATGGATGTTGATGCCCAAACTACATCATGCACTGGATAGTGCAAACACCTGTATTCAGGCTAAAAACTTGTAGCCGTGTCTCACAACCTGGACGAAAATTTCAATCAGGGCTAATAAGCGTATTTGGGTTGACTATCAGGGGCGTCACTACCGGGTGTGGGAGTGCTAAACCCCCAATAAATTAGCAAAGTTCGATCTGTCGGAAAAATTTTGAGGTCCCTCGGGGAAAAAAATGACACTTTCTTTTGCAATTAATTTACATGGACAGGAATAAATCTTTTAAGGCTACAGAAATAACGGAAAATTTTACGAGCACAAAGTCTTACTTAATGTGAGTTATTGTCGGATGGATATATTCCTTTGGATACACTTTTAACCAGAGAGAGGTAACCCCTCGCAGATATAACTGTGTTGGGGAACTGTTTCGTTTGTCGGGAAATTATTATATATTTTTAGGAAATTTACCACAAGCCGAGGGTTGTATGTCAGTGATCCCTACTACACACACTATTCGAGAAGCCATTGCTTTTGACGAAATCCAGACTGTCGGGAAAATAGTAATATAGTATTTAGTTAATTGCATAATTGTCTGCCATGAAATTGTCACCTTGTCCGACACTGTAGTTATATAAAAGTCATTTGGAATGTGAGTCAACTCAGCCTGACTGATCGTCGGGGATAGGTTGTAGGTATTCGTGGTCAGTTGCATTGTGTAGCAGTCTGTAGGTTACCCACGCAACTCAATGTCGGCATTGATATCAGTCTATCTACTTTTCATCAATCACGAGGGGGAGAACGTTCACTTTCTGCAACCGTGATCTGATTTCGCAAACCCTCCTTTGTTGATCAATTCATAAAAAATGGGTGGCAGTTGGGTCGATGACAGTTGCAAATACCACTACTTCACTCAACTGCGACGCGAACCCCCCCCCCCCCCCCCTCCGCGACTCAACTACGAATATCAAACAGTTTGATATCAAAAGGGACCGAAAGTTGGGTAGAAAACCAAATTTTCTAACACACTTGACCGACCCATCTGCCACGCGACTGGTTTCCGCCGTCCGGTTATAGTCGGGTCGATGCAGTGTGGGTTGGCTTTCTACTTAGTCAAATCGTGAAGTCGGAACACTTTTGTGTTTGCCGTAAACACCTGAAAGTGCGTGCACTTTGTATTACGGTTTGCGAAGGAGGCTCGCTTTCCTATACTCCTTTGGTAGATGCAATGCCTAAAACGTTTGTAAAATCCCTTAAAATCTTATTTTTCAGCACGCTCGCGCGCATCCTTCATCTGCTAATTTATTGTCCAATTAATAATTCAAGTAAGACGGAAAGTGCGTTGGATTATTGCAAAACTCCGTGCAACCTCCGTGATACCTCCGTGATTGCCAGTCCTAGCTGCCAACTCTCAAATTTGCTGCATCACTAAAGAAATGTAATGGAATGGCTATTATGAAACAAAAGCACTTAATGCAATTTTTAGGTCCGTCCAGTGCGTATTTTGTGCAATTTGTAGATAGGTAATTGCTTTGTAAAATGAAGACAAACATTACTAATGTCATCAAAAGTGTTATTTTCAGGCGCATTTATATGTACTCTTGTATGTATTAAGACTTCCCATACAAAAAAAGTGAGTACAGTTATTGGCAAAACTCTGTGGAAACTCCATGACCCTACCCACTGTATGACCCTGCCCACCGTAGGAACTCTATGACCCTCCCCAGCACTGCAATCCCGCTGCAGCTTGAAGAAGTCGATCAGCGGTTAGTCCGAATTCTGCTGTTTTGATAAAGATGTAGACAAATTGTTATTTTATGGCCTGTTTAGTGGGTACTCGATGACTTTTGTAGACAGCAAAATGCTTTATTCTAGTGCCCACAATCGTTCTAATACTTCAGAGCTTCGGGGGACTTCGCCCTCTGGACCTCCACAGAGGGACCAGGGCCGTCGCGACCGGGGGTGGGGTGTGTGACCCCAAAGTTTGTCAGAGCAACGATAGTCGGAAAATCTGAATGCCAGTTGGAATTTTTGACATCTCAGGGTAGCACACTTTTCCGACTGAGCCTATGTCAACTTTGCTTATATTTTCCAACTAGATCAAGTGGGAATAGTACCCAACGTTATTTTCCTCAAGTAAAATCGAATCATCATGACTGTCCTTTTCCACGGAATATATGTGTATGTATGTGTGTGGTGGATCTATTATAATCATTTTCTATCACAAATGTTTCTCAAACTATCAGAATTTTCCCAAAACAATTGCAACTATGAAAATTTTCCGCACGCTTCAAACCTTACCACAATGTTGTTCTCATTATCAATATCTTCCAATAACAACTCCCGGAGAATCACAGCAGCGGAAGTTGCAAGCTGTTTGCGAATTACTAGGTAAAAGACTGGCGCTTTTTGAGTGGCATGCAGGTTTGTTGGGCAATTGAAAGTGTCTCGATGCAGATTCTGAATGCAGGTTTTGTCATGGAAATCTTATTTAATGAAAAATTTCGGCCCGCTTAGCGCGCATGCGTCACTACTTGCACTCATGCCATGACCATTATTAAGATAAATATACCAGGCGTGTTTTTAGGAGGGGCTGGGATTTCCTAGCTCCCAAAAATTGCGCAAAATTTTGAATAGACTAGTAGAGGTGAAACCATAGATATATTCAGAAAATATTCCGAATGGCTATTTATCAGGCCTGTACCCAGTAAGTTGTGTAGCGAAGTTCTTTCTATAACTTCAAAAAGTTTTCGAGCGCTACACGCGATTTCATCTTTACTTCTATCTAGTGGTAACGCCCGCTATTTCAAACATATTGGATATATTCAACGTTTCCACAAATATTGTTCTTCCGTGTAGGCGTGATTCTAGAGATACACGAAAATGTTGCGAAGTTCTGTCCTCTTTTTTCTAACTTTGCAATATTCTTTTTTCAGCCTTACAATCGTGGCAAACATATTTTGTAGGAATAAAGATTTTTCAGTTTCGTAGAGGAGCCTTAATGGGTAAGATAGAGGATGTTGTCCCCGACGACTACCGTGCAGTCTCCCCAACAAATCTCTTAGTTTTGCTCTTAAGAAGGGCAGATTTTTCAATAATGAAACAAGAATGTGAAACCTTTTTCAATAAAACCCCGAATTTGTCGACGCACCTTATATTTCGAGTTCGGCAACCCATTGCATCTTTCAGGGCTTACCGCAGCTGGCCTCCAGTCAGGGCACTTGGCCCTAATACCGGCAAATCAAAGCACAACCTGGCTGAGACTGCATGCAGGCTTTTCCTTTTGGCATTGAAGCATACCCCAAATTTTGGCACGCTTTGAGCTCAATCCTCACAATCCACGTTGTATCACTTATGAACATTATACGCACAAAAGCACAAGTAAACTTTTCTAGCATAAACTAGATGTACTCTTATGCTGAATCATCCCCGGGGTTTTATGGTAGCCCATGACAGCATGGTCCCCTCACCGTCCGAAAAGCACTCAACTCTTCATCTACGCTTGCGGATCTGAAGCAGCACCATCAGAGCCTTGTTCCGTTCACTTGTGAGACTTTCTACAAATTGCCGCCAGGGAGGGGGAACTTTTTGCGCACTTAGCGCGCACGTTCATAAGGAGGCCCGATTTCTTAAGGTATGATCCTTGTAGGACTTGAAATATCAACCCATGTGGTTCCCGCAAACTGCTGTCATCTGTTGGCACCACTAGCTACAAACATAGCCTCCTTCCGTGCCCACTTTTGCGGTACCGGAGTCCCCTATGTCAGAATTCCTGACCACGGGCCTTCTCTTTATCCGGTTTTACCAGGGTTAATGGCAACAAAGCCCCCCTCCCCCATTATATACCTACAACCTCGCCTGAATTATATGTGGAACTATTCTGGTCACAAAACGTTCCGAAAAACAGAGATACATCTCCAAACATCTGTAGGATCTCACATCAATATGGGATCTCTCAATCTAATTTGTAGCAGATGTGGAAGGTCTAAAGTACGTTGTTGCCGTTATACATTTTTCGAAAATTTTCAAGGACCTCTTTGGGCGCAGCCATTATCCATATAGATGGTGATTGTTAATGCACTTTCGACGAAAAAGCATTCTGAAACGCGCTTCTTAGTCATTTACCCTTTTTGCTATACCTATCAGGGAAGACTAATACACCTTCCTGCACCTACTCTCCCTCCCGCCCACTTCCCGTTGCTGGAAGCATTTCGTCCGGATTTTTGTTCAAAATTAGTAAAAATACGATAGATGTATATTGCTTGACGTCTTACTCTATACTATCATTTGGATGTCAGGTAATACGCATTATGTCATTGCCCCATTTTATTGATTCCTTGCCGAAGGCAGGCAAGGAATCCATGCGATGGTGACCTCGTGTGTGTTTGTATGTGTGTGAATGTGACGCTTAGCTTGTAAACACGATATCTCCAGTTAGCAATGGCCGACACTTTTCATATT
Organism: Holothuria leucospilota; assembly: GCA_029531755.1. Taxonomy (NCBI): domain Eukaryota; kingdom Metazoa; phylum Echinodermata; class Holothuroidea; order Aspidochirotida; family Holothuriidae; genus Holothuria; species Holothuria leucospilota. Next base: position 4,488 of record JAIZAY010000995.1, on the reverse strand, counting down.
TGGTATACAGATTCGCATGTTGAGAGGAAGAACCCTATTGTTTTTAACTAAATGGTAACTAAATTATGCACATTTTCCAGCTATACTGTATATTATCAGCTCCAGAATTACCCCAAAGATAACACAATTTTGCATCTAAGCAACCTTAAATTAACAACAAATTTCTTAAAGGGGAGGGGGAATAAAAGGAGGTGGTGTACACCTCCCTCTTAAAATTTTTTGAAAAGTTAGGTGTTCTTACATGCAATCTGGTGCCACGTATGCTACCTTTTGAAGTATAATTTATGTTAATGAATTTACGTATTTTAAGCACCAAAATGAAAATCGGCACCAGTGAGGGGGGGTGGGGGTGGTAGGAGGGATGGCCCAATTGATTCCTAAATACGCCACCGGTTGTCAACAAACCTCCTGAAGCCACCCTTTTGGCAACTTTACTGTTTTCTGTTAGGCGAAATTTTTACGCAAAAATACGGTCGTGGAGTCCACAGAAACATTCTTGAACTATTACGAAAATTATCCTTTGCTTCATTTTTGCATTATAAAGGGTATCTAAAGGCTGGCAGACACCAGAATAGGGCCGTCTGAAAGCTCTGGATTAATTATATGTATCAGGTATAGGCCTACCCCACTCTCCTCTTCTTCTTTCTTTTTCGCTTCCTCCTTTCTTCTCTTGTGTTTTCTTCTTTTCTTCTTTTCCCTCTTCGTTCTATTTTCCCCTTTTCTTGCAAATCATAGGGGGCGATCGCCCTCCCTGCCCACCGTGGTACCGCCCCCGCCTAGCCATAACACAGATAAATAAAAACAGGTCCACCAAGGTCAAATTGACATTGCCTAATGTTAAACTGCGTTAAACTGCGTTTTTTGCTTATCTTGTCCTCCCGTTATACTTAAATTTTACATCTTGTACTTTTTGCAAAGATTTCCTCAAAACGTGGGTTACTAGTTAACCGTTCTTGACACATCTATCTTGTCGGAAATGAAACCCTCTTTTGTCTGGAAAAGGCCGAACATCCACCCACTCATCGATCCTTAGGGACGTCCCTGTTGAAACTTTTGTGGTTGACACAAAAATTATTAGTTTAGGCGTTAAATTTAGTCTACATACCGAACAATTTAATTTCAATTTACATCAAAATGTTGCAGAAAATATCACCAAACTGCACGTAAGCACTTATAATTACGAAGAAGTTTTCAAAGGGGAAGGACATACATCTTTTTACAGGCGGGGTTACGGGGTACAAGGAGGGGCACTCCCACCGCCCCGCTTTTGCAGAGCTTAGAAATAATAAAATAATAGAGAAAAACATGAGCGAAAAGAAGCGAGATCAGAAAAATTATAAGAGGATTTTCAATAGCCTATTATGTTAAAAAATTGCAATGTTCAATGAAAGAAAACAATATCAAATACCATAAAAATGCTAATAAGATTTTTCTTGCCTCGCTTTGCGCGCATCCCCAGAAGAAACTGACTGAATACAATTGAAAATTTTGTTTCTTAAAATTTCTTTCAAAACGTGGTCGTCGCCTACGCTTCACCCTACTGTGACTTGGAGTTCTGAAATAAGGGTCGCTGAAAGTGCTTACGTACGTCATTAAATGCACCGTGGTCCTTGCAAACAAAACCCCAAACCCAATCCCAATGTATGGGGAATCGCTGATCTCGATAATTTTTTTTTTTTCGGCGTGCCTCCGATGAGCCTTATACAAATCGATGACTCGTTAGTACTTCTAAGCTGCTGTGGGTAGGAAACCTTTGGTGAAATTGCCTCGTTAGTATTATAAGTTGTAGGACAGCTTGACTAAGTTGCTAATCCCAAAATCTTGCTATGAATCTCTCGCTGTTCACTTCCCCATCCTGAGAAAATTGACTGAGGGCAGAACTACCTTAAATTTGGGATCACCGTAAGAAAAATATTTCATCAGAATTTCATGTTACACCTGGGGGAAGCAGGATTTTTCCAAGAGTGGTCCAGAATAATCGCAAAAGCAGCCATATTTAAGAAAACTTACTTGGGGAGGACCCACAGTCCCCACCCTCCGGCTCCGCGACTTCAGCACTAGCGGTTAAAGTCTTCGCCAGCCACAAGTTCCCAAAATGCAGCTCCAATAAAAATGACTTCCCTGGCACTTTAACTACCGATGCCCTTGGCCATGTCCATGTAAAAACTACCCATAAAACATTTCATTAATTCTTAATAAAGTATAATTTAATTCAAAATCGACACTTCCTTATTTTACACACTAATAAAATGTTAAGGGGATTTGTCCCAGACAATCGACAAACATAAAACATGGAAGAAAGAATCTTGGAGTTTTTGAAGTGCCAAATTTTTCTGACCTCGGTCCCATCCATGGCTGGGATAAAGTCGGCATAATCCCATGCGCCGTTCCTCTTAAATCGCTCTAATCAATTTATCTTGGCCTCTGTAAGGAATGAGCCTAAAATGTGATCGGACATTCGCGGCCAAGAATGGATGGAAAATGCGTCTCGGTACTAGATGACCTACGCGATGAGGTGTGAAAAAAATGTGTATGATACCCTCTTCACAACTGGCGGAAGCGATTCACCCAGCTTGCTTCAGTGTCTCCCGTGGTCTTTGAACATTGACACCGCCATTACCCGCAATGTTACCAGGTCCGTAAACGGGGAGGGAGGTTTCTAGTGCATCGTCAATGGGTTCATATTTCAAATCAAATCCCCTTTATAATCGAACCCTCTTGTGAACTAGGGGTGTTTCGTCATTACTTATGATTTCTCTCTCCCGCTTGCAATGTAGAAACTGACATGGTTACAAACTGAACACATTTCACATGAATATTAGGACGACATAATAAGCATGATTACACCATTATCCCATAACACCTTTAATATTTCGCGGACTTCGCTCAGAACCATTGGTTAGATTCCCTTCCATGTTCAAAAAGAGATTAGGCTATATATACATAACATTTACTTTCTTTTGCACACCCATTCTCTTAAGTAATGACTGAGCTGGTTCTATCTGATTGAAATTTCCAAAAATGGCCAGTATTGTTTTATGTTTATTAATATTATACACCAGTTTGTGATTAACTTGAATGGGTACTCTTCCGTTCATTTTCCACCAGGGTTTTGAAACCTTAACTGTAAATAAAGTCATGAGACCTCCAAATAAGAGGTGTATTTTCAGATGGAAATGAGACCTCCAAATAAGAAGTGTATTTTCAGATGGAACATACAAGGCATAAAAAGTGCCGTTTTGCCGCTTGAAAGATATTTTAGGAAAACGTCCCGAAATGTTACTCGCTAACTGGTGGTGCTCTCCACTGAGATATTTTCATGTTTTTTTTTTTCGTTTCAAACCACTAACCTTCACTTTTCAACTGAAAAAATCCTCTGAAAGGACCTGCTTCCTACGACTCTGAAGGGGTTGTGTCACTAGGACGAGCAAACTTTTTCACCTGCGTCCGGCGCATATGCACATTTCGACGATGAAGCTATCTGAGAAAAGTGTATGACATTCTCTGTGGGGCCAGCCTATGGCCAGCCCCTTGTATTTCCCCTGCAGATGGGGATATTTTGTAACCTGTAGACCCATTTTACCAACGCCACATTTCTTTGTTATGGAAGAACAAGCAGCCATCTTGAGGCCCGGAATAAGCGAGGCGCAAATGTGCTTACGTATTCAAATGGTAAATCAGTCGAAGTCTGGCAGTGGTGCCACATGTGCGTGTAAAATATACCGCACATACGGTGAAGTGTACAACTGTAGTGTAAGTGCAGTTATGCGGTAGTGTACAAAAGTGTTTGTTCCACTTGTGCCCTAAACAAAGCCACGTCATATGTCGAGGTATATTCTAACCCCCTTTTGAAAAATCCTGCGTACGGGCCTGGTAACCAACATCTGGGCAGCCTTTATAGGAGGAGGCAAAAGAGTCCCTACCGCGTTGAGCTTACATTGAAACACATACAAATTACACCATTTTCAGAGACATTCCACAACCTTTCCTCATACGTTATCTGCATCAACCAGGGACGAGGAGGGAGTTGTATCTGATTTGAATGGTAAGATTCTCATCATAATTTTGTATTCAAGTCTCGATGAAGTTAAAACTAAGGCATTTTACTTCACTGAGTTTGCTCATTGGTTAGCCACACTGAAACAATGAAAGGCTGTCCTTGTGCGAATTTTGTGCAGGGAGCCTTTTTGAGACTGGTCATACCAGTCTACCAGCGGCCTTTGAACAGGGCCGTCGAAAATAAGGCAGAGGTAGGCTGGGTCTAAAGCCCCCAGGAATTTTTAGATTAAAGTGTTTCTTCCAGAATTAGTATTAAGACCAAATTGCAGGAGCTCAAATGTCGTAACCCCAAATGTTATTCTACGTCAATTTTTTGTAAAGATGTACAGGCCAGCAATTATAAGTCTATTAACTTGATACAGTTGAAGTTAGGCTTACTTATACTAAAACATGTTAAATACAGGGCGTCATTCTTGTGTTGTACTGCGC